>JAWPHD010005238.1:0-167650 GCA_037043455.1 Cyrtodaria siliqua
TTCCTTTTCAATTTTAGTTGTTATACTTTATCCAGATCTTGTAATCCATGTTGTTATTACAATGGGTTCATTCAGGGTTCTCCTCTATTACGAATTAATCAGGGTGCTCCCATTGGCAACCACGTCGGCAAACGATGGTGACCGATGGTTATCAAGAGTGCTTTTGGTAACCGATGGGAGAACCCCAAACGGACCCATTGGGGAGTGTCGAGCTTAACGTTCATAAATTGTAGACAGTGATTGCTTTATTAATATTCTTTTGTAGTTATTGTTTTTGTGGATTCTGTCTGTGCTGAATCATGTGACTATTGCTTTATAATATTTTAAAGGGAGTACATCAGGCTTTTCAAAGGGGTCTAGGGGTCCGACTTAAAATTGACAAATAATGATATTTTCTATTTTAAAGCGCCTAAACATAATGAATGATCCTAAAAAATGACCCCTTATTTACAAGGAAATTCATTCTGTACAGCAATACGTGCTATCCTAGGTTACGCAACAGGGTTAATTTCAGCATTTTATGCCCGATTCCGTCCTAGCTATATGGTGTATTCGAAGTTTAAACCTTAACAATATGGTTCCAACATCATATTTTGATGGATATAAGTGTTTTATCATGAATTGGAACATTTTTATAATTTAAGATATTTCTAGAAAAATCATGATGTACTCCCTTTAATGTATACATGTATTTTTATTAAAAATATCATCAATGTTGAGTACTGCTAAGGACTGTAGTAGAATTTAGAAATAGCATTGGCATTGGCAAACATACCATACTAAACAAAGTCTGCAACATTATCTTCAACTGTTTCCACTTTTTTTTAACTTTTTTTAAACTTTTTTTTTTAAAGTTTACCCAGATATGTCATTATTGGTGATATCCAGCCTCTCCAGTGTTTGCAGATTTGCTATCTCATCTGGCAGTTCGCTAAGTTTGTTGTCCCGCAGGTCAAGGACAGAAATGGCGGGTATATGTTCCACATGTGCGGCTGTGATCTCCTTGATCTGATTGTTACCAAGATGTAGTTCCTGAAGTAAAACAAATGCTTCATGCAAGTTAATTCGTAATAAATGATACTTTACTAAAGAGGTTCCTACTTCACATATCCTATATAGTTTTTACTTATTTTGTGACAGGTCTGATCATTAGCAATGGTTGTCATTGAAATGTGGCTCTGGGACATATTACTGAAGTCACAGGCCATGTTTACCATTTGACCAGGCAGTCTGCTACTGCCGAAACTGTCAATCAACGAGACATCATCGGTATATTTAAATACTATTCTGATGAACCTATTCAAGGATTTAAATATTAAAGATGTTTATTCGAAAAAATGAAGTTGCTGAGTGCTTTTTTGAGCTTGAACATAAATGTTTTAACTTTATAATCTGCTTTTGTTAAACAAGAGCTGTCAGAGACCAGCAGAGTTCCACTGTCTCTAAAATGTTTATGATAATCTGATGAGAAGAGTGCAGACATGGTAAAAACAGGGGGAAAAGGTTAGGAGTAGACTATATCTGTTGATGAAGTTGAACGTCTCAACAGTTATGTAAAGGTATTAGTCATGTAAAACTAGAGATATGATGCAGACTTCATTTTAAAGATTTAGCTTTAAGTTCACTGTGACACGGACCTTTGATTTTTTCACCTGAAATAAACAGGTATCAAAGAAATTAAAACAACAAAGTTAAATGAATTTATCACATAACATGGCTTCTGGGAGTGCACTAAAGCCATGACTTATTTCTCGTAATACACTAGTGTATTACAGATGCAAATGAGGACCTAATCACTGTATGTGTGTATACAGTAAAACATTTAATCCCAATTGTTTGCATGTTATATCATACGGTACTTTCAGACTCCTTAATTATTGATCATTATTTGAAATCTTACTTCATAAAATGAATGTTAGTAACGTTAAATTTGGTTTAAGGTGTCGTATTATTTGTAGAGCGAACACAGTTACAGCCGCGTAACGTAGCGAAGTCATGTTAACAACAAAACGACGTCATGGTTTGTCTTACAAATTGCCGCTGTATATAAGAAAAATTGACAATATTAAAGTGAAACTATCACGTCATAGGTGTGTTATGTGATAAATAGAATCTTACATTCGTGACTGTGTATTATAATTGACTTTAATAAACTCGTTGGATAAGAAGATACTCGGCAAGAGCCTCGTATCCTATCATTTTATCCAACTCGTTTATTAAAATCAATAATACATAGTCACTCATGTAAGATCCTCTATATATATTGTGTAGAACTTTTATACATCATGAAGACATATTTGTTTAGGTCCAGTTTACATTTAGTGTGACCTTGAACTTTTAACCTACTGACCAGTAAAATCAAAGGCCATCTGGCCAATCTCACTGGCAAGTAAAATGTGTATCGTTTGGGGCACTTGTTTCAGCAAAACGTTTTTGGACTTTTTAGACAGAATTCATCTAGTACCTAAATACTGTGTAAATCAGTGAAACAGGCACTTTTAGTAATAAATGAAAATACCTTACTTTTCAAAATCGGTTGAGATATAAAAATTCATGCGCGAAAGCTGTTTTTGATGCAATGCAAAATTCTGCTGCATGAAAAATTTGATTTCTTTTTCTTTTTTAGAATTTTTATCCAAAAATGGTTTTAAATTGTTGGATATTCGTAAATTAAGACACCCTGAAAAGGTTTTAGCAAAATATGAAGGCTAACTGAAGTTATTTGATATTTTTTTAGTTTTCGCTGTCCCGCCAATAAGAAGTTTAAATGGAAAAAGCCCCAACTCAAAAACATTTTGATTTTAAAATATTATTTCTTAAACGATTTTCAAAACTACGATATTTTTATTTACCACTAAAAATTCCAGTTCCAGTGATGTATAATTTATTTATGTGTTATTAAACAAGCGCAAGCGCCCCGAACAATAGGACAATTATAAAGCTGTTCCAAATATTTCATGTATTATAAAACAAATGGTTTTACCTTTAGAGAGACGCAATCTGTGAGCACGGGTAAATGTGTTAGACGATTATGCCGCAGATATAGTTGCTCCAGATTTCGCAGAGTACCAAACTGTGATGGGAGGTCTGTCAGCTCGTTGTGGGTCGCATCAAACTGTTTTAATCCTAGAAATGTCACAGTGTGATATTTATAAAATAATTAATGTGAATTTCTTCCACTATTTAAAGGAAGGGTTTTGAATTGAAGCTGTAAAATTGAGGCACGTAACCTCCGATGAGGATTATGATTTTAGTATCCCATCAGGCTTGTCAAATAGCAAGGATATATTGAAACAATGATTAAAATGAAGACAAATCATCTTCTGACATGGAAGGAATGGAAACATTTACTCACCATTTATGGTTCCTATCTCCTCAGTATTGACTGTAGTTTGTTACTGGACACATTCACTCACCATTCATAGTTCCTATCTCCTCAGGGAGGGACTGTAGTTTGTTACTGGAAATGTGCACTCACCATTCATTGTTCCTATGTCCTCAGGGAGGGACTGTAGTTTGTTACTGGACACATTCACTCACCATTCAAGGTTCCTATCTCCTTAGGGAGGGACTGTAGTTTGTAATTGTTACTGGACACATTCACTCACCATTCAGGGAGGGACTGTAGTTCGTTACTGGACACATCACTCACCATTCATGGTTCCTATCTCCTCAGGGAGAGATTATAGTTTGGTACTGGACACATTCACTCACCATTCATGGTTCCTATTTCCTCAGGGAGGGAATGTAGTTTGTTACTGGACACATTCACTCACAATTCATAGTTCCTATATCCTCAGGGAGGGACTGTAGTTTGTTACTGGACACATTCACTCACCATTCATGGTTAATATCTCCTCAGGGAGGGACTGCAGTTTGTTACTCAGGGAGGGACTGTAGTTTGTTACTGGACACATTCACTCACCATTTATGGTTCCTATCTCCTCAGGGAGGGACTGTAGTTTGTTATTGGACACATTCACTCACCATTTATGGTTCCTATCTCCTCAGGTAGGGACTGTAGTTTGTTACTTGACACATTCACTCACAATTCATAGTTCCTATCTCCTCAGGGAGGAGGGACTGTAGTTTGTTACTGGACACATTCACTCACCATTTATGGTTTCTATCTCCTCATGAAGGGACTGTAGTTTGTTATTGGACACATTCACTCACCATTCATAGTTTCTATCTCCTCAGGGAGGGAATGTAGTTTGTTACTGGACACATTCACTCATCGTTCACAGTTCCTATCTCCTCGGGGAGGGAATGTAGTTTGTTACTGGACACATTCACTCATCGTTCACAGTTTCTATCTCCTCAGGCTGGCGTGGCGCAGTCGGTAGCGCGGCGGATTTGTAACCGGAGGCCCCGGGTTCAATCCTCCGTGGTGCCACTGAGTTCCGTCGGTGTGTTCTTGGGCAAGACACTTTCCCTTAGCCTCGTCCGTCGGATGGGGACGTAAACCGGGCGGTCCCGTGTATCGGTCTATCCTACTAGCACGTTAAAGAACCATAGGAATCTATTCGATAATAAGAGTAGGGAAGGTTCCCGGATTCCTATGTATCCTTCTCCACTCTCTGGGGCGGCTCTAAATAACCTATACTGTTTTGATGAGCCGTTAAACAACGTTCAATCAATCTATCTCCTCAGGGAGGGAATGTAGTTTGTTACTGGACACATTCACTCATCATTCTCAGTTTCTATCTCCTCAGGGAGGGAATGTAATTTGTTATTGGACACATTTGCTCACCGTTCATAGTTCCTATCTCCTCAGGGAGGCAATGTAGTTTGTTACTGGACAAATTCACTCACCGTTCATAGTTCCTATCTCCTCAGAGAGGGAATGTAGTTTGTTACTGGACACATTCAATCACCATTCATGGTTCCTATCTCCTCAGGGAGGGAATGTAGTTTGTTATTGGACACATTCACTCACCATTCATAGTTCCTATCTCCTCAGGGAGGGAATGTAGTTTGTTACTGGACACATTCACTCACCGTTCATAGTTCATTTCTCCACAGGGAGGGATTGTAGTTTGTTAATGGACACATTCACTCATCGTTCAAAGTTCCTATCTCCTCAGGGAGGGACTGTAGTTTGTTACTGGACACATTCACTCACCGTTCATAGTTCCTATCTCCTCAGGGAGGGAATGTAGTTTGTTACTGGACACATTCAATCACCATTCATGGTTCCTATCTCCTCAGGGAGGGAATGTAGTTTGTTACTGGACACATTCACTCACCATTCATAGTTCATTTCTCCACAGGGAGGGATTGTAGTTTGTTAATGGACACATTCACTCATCGTTCAAAGTTCCTATCTCCGCAGGGAGGGACTGTAGTTTGTTACTGGACACATTCACTCACAGTTCATAGTTCCTATCTCCTCAGGGAGGGACTGTAGTTTGTTATTGGACACATTCACTCACAGTTCATAGTTCCTATCTCCTCAGGGAGGGACTGTAGTTTGTTATTGGACATATTCACTCACCGTTCATAGTTCTTATCTCCTCAGGAAGAGACTGTAGTTTGTTATTGGACACATTCACTCACCATTCATAGTTCCTATCTCCTCAGGAAGGGAGTGTAGATTGTTATTGGAAACATTCACTCACCGTTCATAGTTCCTATCTCCTCAGGCAGGGACTGTAGTTTGTTATTGGACACATTCAGCTTCACAATCTTACAAAGAAACCCGATACCTGCTGGTAGAGTGGTCAGCTGGTTGTTAGAAATATCCTGAAATAGAAGATTAAGCTGCGTCTGATAGTTGACGGATTGCACGTGTCAGAAATGAAGATAAAAGTATGTGGCAATTGAGGCTCCAACTGTAAGACAGTAATAAGTGCAGCTTCAATTAACTGTTCTACATTGCTTAAGATCTGCCGAGGTCTGTGTTTGACAATTTATGCATGACAATCAGTTAATTTAAGGCAAAAGCATGAGGGAAATGATACAATCAAGTTCTAAGGAGGCTCAACAATATCTCCACATTGATGATGAGGCTATATTGAACATACATCTGTTAACAATGTTTATTCAGCGACTGCAATTTCCATGTTATCATCAGATTAGCTCACCAATACCATTTTATCAATAGATAACAGTTTGTGGGACTTGTTAATTACAGGTAATTACCACTTTTGCAATATTTTTCTTGATGTTTAAATCATATTTTCAGTGGAATCGATTTTCTCTAGAGTTTATAAGAGTCTGATGTGCTCACTAGGAAATGAAAACACCGTTATAGTAATATGAAACGATTTTATTGACTGCCAGAAGGTATGATTAACAAATAAAAGCAATCAAAATTCCCGATGATGAACAATCGTGAATAACCGGAATTCAGCGGAGCAAGAGAAAGCGCTTAATTAAAATGGAGTCCATGGCCGAGCGCTTATTCATCATTGCACCAATATGCCGAAACCATCAAAAATCATCCACTTCGCTACGTTTTGACTATGCTAAATAGTCATTTCTTACAATATTTGGCTTTAATATTAAGATGTATATGTATTTACGGGGTTTTATGTCACGGCTTTAACAATCTTTCATTCACATCACGACTGTGTCTATGTGTAGCAGTGAGATCAATGCTCAACATTACAGTGCTGCCATACTGGAATATCATACTGTAATACTGTAGACATGATACCCCGCCCAGTCACATTACACCATCACAGGGCCGACTAGTCCTAGTACTACCTTTTATATGCTGAACGTCAAGTAAAGGAGCTACTAGTACCAATTTTATGAAGTCTTTGGTATGACCTGGTCGGGGATTGAACCAACACCTCCCGCATGCTTGACTGATGCGCTACTATTTAGCCATCACCATAGTCCAGAAATGGACGTTTCCAAGGTCCTATCTAGAGGCTAATAACGCTTTACAGTTTATTGTATTAAAGCAGTCAGTGGGGTAATATAAAAGATATTTAAAAAAAAGACATACCAATTCCTCAATATGGATAAGGTATCCCAGGTCCTCTGGAAGCTGCGTCAGTTGATTGTGTTCCACATGTAAACTCTTCAGGTTCTGAATCTTCCTAATACTGGCAGGCAGTGTCATCAGTTTATTTCGACTAAAATCGGAAAAATAGGATATCTATTATAATGCTGGGCTCATGGTGTGGGAATGCCTTCGTTTCAGGAGATGCTTTTCAAGGCATTGTTCGCTGGCTTTTCAAATTACAGGTCAGCGACATAAAGTCTTATTAATATTAACCTTCCACTGGTTCAGAAGTTAAGGAGCGAACATGGAATATGGGAATGACAGACTGATAAACAAACTGACAAAGCGGACAAATATTATCATCACTGGTTCAAAATGTCCACACCTTACAAGGAAACAACTTCTGACATTTGTCTCAGAAGTAGACCTAAACATGCTAAAGACACAAAATGCGGGATGAGTGGAAAAAAACAAGAGACAAAATGTGGACATATTACTCATCCCTGTCCCTTAACTGTTTCAGGGAAGTATTCAATTGAACAGTCGAATACAATTGGTTGTACGAACATACAGTGGTGTGTATGACTGTACAACTTTAATAAGTTGACATATTACTCATTCCTGTCCCTTAACTGTTTCAGGGAAGTATTCAGTTAAATAGTCAAATACATTTGGTTGTACGAACATACAGTGGTGTGTATGACTGTACAACTTTAATAAGTTGACATATTACTCATCCCTGTCCCTTAACTGTTTCAGGGAAGTATTCAAATAAATAGTCAAATACATTTGGTTGTACGAACATACAGTGGTGTGTATGTAAACAAAAGAAATATACATGTAGAACATATAAAGGTATTCATTTTGATTGGAATTTCGGTGTTGGAAAGTCTTAATTGAAGACTTTTATTTATGTAGTTTCTTAATCTCCGAAACACAATTACCTGACATCGAGTCTCTGTAGGTTTTCTAAACTACCGAGGGCCTCAGGAAGAGACTCCAGTCTATTGTCATGAACCTAAAAATAGTAGACACACATTTTTTTATGGAGGTGCAAAGGGAATTTCTTCTGCTACATTTCCATGTTGCCCTTTTATAAGATTTAAGTTTATTACTAACAATAACATCTAGCTGTGGGGCAAGACCCAGCAAGACTTTTAATTATAGAACCATGCCGGGTTGAAACAATATTCCCTGAGCTTATTGGATTCACTTTGCTAGATATACATGTAGTAGCGGGGATGTCAACTGTGAAATTAGCGGACTAGCGAGGCTATCAGCCATTTACCTCAAATATGTATCACAGCATGGTTTAATTAACACATGACAATCAAGAAATTTACACTAGCCATGTCCATGTTATTACATTGTTTCAAGACAAAATTATGTCCACTTGAAATAATAGATTATAAATATATGACTGGAGCTAAAAAAAACAAAAAGAAAAACAAGTGCGACCGCCGGATTGCAAAATCAACTGAAAAAGTGAAGTATAAATGGGGGATAATTATAAGCCTGGATTTGCTATGCAATCAAGTCCCTCCAGCAATTGCTAGTAGATGCTTGCAAGAAAACAAAAGGTATTTTTTTGGCTGTTTAACACATATTGATGCTATTTAAAAAAGACGGAGTACAATGTTGAATTAATGTATACATAAATATAACTAAGGAAGAGGAAATACACAGTATTTTTTATGGTAAGGTACACATTTTACCTTAATGCTTTGTCCAAAACTTGTTTTTAAGAATATGCATTTGTAAATGTAAATATGTAAAAAAAAAGATCCATGCATATGACAAGCACTGTGCTGAAAGCTTATCTGGAGCAATGAGGGGCCATAATTTTGTTAAATAAAAGCACGAGTTATAAAACCTGGCTGTATGATGTTGTCAAATGATGCCGAATAAATGTGTGAAGTTTTAATCCATAATGTAGTTTCAGAGATACAAGCTTATATACAAACTTTAAAGCGTACGCAGATGCCAACGATCAAGTGACGACATGTAAAAATGAAAAACAATGTAGAAGTTATACTCACATCCAAGACACTGAGTGCTGGCAGCTGAGCGATATCTTCTGAGATGCTGGTCAGCCAGTTGGAGGCCATGATCAGTTTGACAAGGTCAGTCTGGTCCCACCACCTGTCATCAGCATTGTCCATGGACACGGTCTGGGCCTCCTCTGGTACATCGATGTTGATCCTCCATACTGCATCGGGCACTGTAGCGATGGATTTATAAGTCTGTACAAGACCAGACACAATGACCTTGAATAAAGCATCGTCAGGAATATATGTTCTTACTTCCCGTATTTAATGTTGAGTATACTCAGTGTCTATATATAAACAAATGAGTATATACCTGAAAGTCTCTCTGATAGTCCAGCAATATATTTTTACCCATTCAACTGGGAAAATTTCAGTTGTTTTGCCTTAAATTAGGAATTTTCCGCTATCAAACAAAAGCAATATAGCATGTTTAAATACTTTGCAAACATATTACAATGTATACATTCTCTTGTAGTGTCATCACCCTCACCTAAAAGAATATATTTTCACCTTTCTTCTGTTTAAAGTTTCACTCTAAATATTTATCACTCCGGAATGGTACTGCTTTTCGGTACCACTTATATAAGGAGAATAATCACTGTGTTATCTCCCTTAGCTTTTACTTCAAGTGTCCCCATGGCCGAATGGTTAACGAAGGTGTGTTGTAAACCTTCGCCTCTCACCGCTGCGGGTTTGAATCCCACTGGGAGCTTGACTTGTAAGTGAAGAAGTGTCGATTCTTACGGATGGCGGGATGTTTACAGTAATGGTTTTACCCAGGAAAAGTGGGCGGTCTGCCTCCACCACAAAAAATCAACCGTCTTATATAACTTTACAATTGTGTTGAAAATGACGTAAAACACCATACAAACAAACAAAGATTTTACTTCAATCAGTTTTCTCCAGTAACAATCAATGATAACAGGAGAGACTTGACAAGCCAAAAGACCTTGAGCCAATAACGGAGAGTTACTTCAGGAGATAATTATATTCATCTCTTCAGTTATAATTGGCTGGAGTCAGTCACTAAAGTGGATCATAATAAACACACACAACTTATTCATCTGTGTCTACTCCAATTTGTTTACTTGACACGTGACTCACACAGTATTTAGTCATGGTTATTCTTTGTTTTTCTTCTGATAATATAAAACATCTGCTGTGGACGTAGAGATGGCATGTCTAATCTGACAAACACATGTAGTAGAATAAAAGAAGTGATAATTTGTTAGTATGGTTGAAAAAAAAATGTATGTGGGACCACTTAAGGTGAGGCATGTTCCACTCAATATTTCCGATTTTGAGAAATCGGGAAGTTCAACTCTAAATACCTGTTGTAAGACTACGTCCAGATATGTTTAGCTGGCCACTTTTTCTTGCCTGTTTTAATATGCTTGGATGGACAGTGCCTTCTTTCTCTTGCTCTTTAAACCCATTATTTGGCTTGAAGCCTCTTCTACCCCTTGAGGCCATGTCTTGTAATACTGACTGTATAACCTATTGTTTAAAATGAGATACATAAATAATAGGAATACTGATGTCCAACAAGTTTTTTTGTATATTTATAATAACATTTTAATGAAACAATATTCCCCACCCCAACACACACACTTTTGTTTTGTTTTATTAGGCCAAACAAAAAAATATGTGTTGTTCAGGTTACACTGGCAAAAAAAATAGGGTAGGTTGTTTGTTTTTTTGTTTTTTTCTCAATAATGAATTCAATACTGATAATGAATTTAATATGTTAATTACTATACCTTGAGTTCGTTTTTTTCCAGTATTTTTTTTTTTTTTTTTTTTTTTAAATTTTTTTTTTTAATTTTTGCATTAAAAGTTTTAGGGTCGGCCCCTTAAAATAGGGTCGGTCGGGTTACCTGAACCACATATGTTTTTGTTTGGCCTTATTAAACTCTTTTAAAAACTAATATCTCCATTAAATCACAACAAAACTCTAAATAAACGCTCATACCTCATCAATAAATAATTAATCTTTAACATATCACATTGATGACAAATTTATCTCTTATCCTATCATTTAGCAGTGCACTGCATGTTTAGTGGTTGATCCATTTACATATCTCCAATATGCTTTCCACTTTGATTGTGCGATGACAGGACAGACTGTGGACCCTATGATAGACGTCTACCTAAATCTTTATAGGACGGTAGCGTTTGATTTTTGTCTTTAATATTGTCTTGTCATACCCTTAACGGTTTGTTCTCTTAGTGAGCTTCATCTTGATAAAATCTAGGCTTTATGCAACATCAAGTACCTTTGTCTGCATTTAGAAGGGTAGCATTTATAGTTTTCCATAAAAGGAGCTAAATGCAAATATATATTGAATGGACAGACATTACCATTTCATAGACAAGATTCGGTCAAAAAAAAACAACAGATGCCTGTCCATATCAGCTTGTTACTTCAATTATGCTAAAAATAGGCTTTACTTATAGACAGTGTCCCTTTAAAAAGTTAATTTCATTTAGCATGCAAAAATGTCCGCTATTATAATTGGGAAGTATCATGTTATACAGAGGCTGTTTTTTTTTGCTCTCACAAATTGACATTTTAATCTAAGCATATATCCAGTTTTAACAAGAACATGTCATCAAAAATTAATGTTGGAACTTGGTATCTGCTTGTGATGCAATGCAATAGTTTAAAGGCCAGGTTTGAGTATAAAAACTCCAACATGGCCCTTTTTCTAATCATTATTCTATCAGAGAGGTTTAAACACAAATTTCTAAATCATATTTAGCATTTTTAAAGCATTTGTAAACTCAAAATTTGGCATGTAAATACATTAAACATTACATGCAGATGAAAGTGTCTAACAAAAATATACATCAGGAATGAACATAATTTATGATTGTAAAAAACTGTGTTAAGAAAGAAACATCAAGAAAAACTGTCTGAAGTCGCAAACTGGTTGGCCATCAGTATTTAAAAGTTACTATCTGCGCCGAAAACTGGCCGGACATCAGTACAGTCAAATTTATGTAAATGGTTATTTTAATGTCCGAATAGTGCAGCGATCCGAAATATAGGCTACTTCTAATAATTCAAATAAAGTTATCTTACTTCATGAAACACTGCAAGACTGTGTTCATTTTAAATTTGCTATGCCTAGTTTAGAGCCATAAAGATGTATAGCCATAAGTTTACCTATAACACATCAGTAATACAGTAGCGTACAAAATGAAAAAAACACCAACTTTCGAACAAACCTTTCCAAGGGAAGATAACGCATGTCATTTATATACAATTCGCCCTAATGCTCCCTCGCCCTTGAATTACAATTGTGTACGTTCCCTGTGAGTGAATGAATACTTTTTCTTCTTCTTCTGCTTCTGCCATATACTGGCCACAAACAACTAACTGATGATATTGCCAAGTACATGAAAGGGTTAAGCTAGAAGTAAGACGAAGAAAAATAAAGAGTGAACTAATTTATATACTAGTTGGCCAAATATCCTGAGATATGTGTCTAAAAATCACTTTCGTAGGCATTTTTTGTTAATAGCAAACGTATATGCTAAATTGCTTCTAGATACAAAGTACCTAAATTCTAGAGGGGATGTCGCTCTCTCAGGGCCCTAATGAGGTCTTAATGAGGTCAAAGGTCACCAAGTGCGTTTTTTTCATAGCTTTTATTTGGCGTGTAATACATATGACATTTTTAAATGTGTTTTATAGTCAAAATTATATCTATTATAGCTTGAAATGGTGACCAAACGAAACCATTATAATTTAAGATATATTTTGTTTAAATAGGCTATAAATAGATTGGGTCAAAGGTCACTGAGTGCACACTTTCTTCTAGTTTTAGAGTAGTGTACTATGCTTAATCAAACAGAGACGGATTATATAGAGTTTCTTAAAAAAAGGAATATTGTAACCTTTTTGGACAGGGTAAGGTCCAGTGATTAAACAGAAAAAAGTTCCAAACCGCATGATGTTTGGAAATGCCTTAATTTTGGGGCGAAAATGTGTGTTATTGTCAAAAATCTCCGGAATCTGGATTTTTTTTTTTAAATTAGTTTGAATATAAACTTATCAAATTGAAGCAATAGAATGTTGCACAGCATACATATTCAAGTTTTTCCCGGCATCATATATAACATATGTGCTCAAATATTGGCATCTTAGGGCAAAATGTTGGAAAAATGAAAAAAATCACTGATTTCTGTAATCAATTGGGGTATTGGGTTAAAATTTAGAAAAAAATAATTAATACAATAGAATAAAGACATATTGTAACATTTTGGATAGAGAAAGGTCCAATAATTAAGTAGAAAAAAATCCTGAACCATATGATGCTTAAAATATTGCCTTAATTTTCAGGCGAAAAATGTGCATTTCCGTCAAAAATCGACGGAATCTGGAATTATCTTTTGAAAATAGTTTGAACATAAACTTATCAATTTGAAGCAATAAAATGTTGCACACTATACATATCCAAGTCATTTATTGTATCAGATATAACATATATGCTCAAGTATTAATATTTTCGGGCAAAAGCTTGAAAAAATGACTAAAATCGCTGATTTCTGTAATGCATTGAGGTATTGGGAAAAGATTAAAAGCGCATAGAAAGAACGGAATTTTTTTTCAGTCCAATGTGCAATAATATACGCATCTATATTTGTACAGACAGTGTACAGGCATTTTAACAGCACTACCACACGCATTGATGTCACGTTTGATCGTTATTTTGGTGGTCGGTCGATCAAAGCGTCCACAAGAAGCAAGAGACCTGGCAAACGTCGGCCAATACGAAAACTCATCACTCATCACAAGTCCCACTTCCACAAGTATGGGATCAGTACATATCACAGGAAGATTGGCTGAGTTCCTTTCTACTGAGGTGATGAATCGCTCAGATACTCATCCAATTGGATCAACTATTGTTGCTGATGGAGGTTTCTCAGGATAGACGAATTCAAAATCTAGCAGCTTTGATGCCAAACATTTGTGTGTAAATCATGAAGAAGGATACTACATGCGAGGGATGCAGTAAACAGAGGATACAGGCGTTTAGAAGTCGTTTGTCGGGACACAGATGTTTTGCTACTTGTTATCCATCACAATGGGTATGAGGTAGAGACATGGATGGTTTCAGGGACTGGAAAGCAAAGAAAGTGTTATCCAATACACACCATATCTCAGAAGCTTGACGAACATGTTAGACGAAACATCCTCGGTTTTCATGCATTGACGGGATGTGATACCACGTCGTCCGTTCATGGAATCAGCAAGAAGACATGTTGGAAGCGATTCTGTGATGTTCCTGACTTACTAGGAGGTATTGGTCACGACGGTGGTCTGTTACCGATCGCACAATATCTCTGCGGATTGTACGGTTGTTCGCAGGAGGATCATGAGCCAAACATTGATGTATGCCGTTATCGTTTGTTTATGAAGGCTAGAAAATCTTTGGAGCTCTTACCACCAACCTCAGATGCACTCGAACTTCACGTGAAGAGGACAAACTATCAGGCGAAAATCTGGATCAATGCTACCGATGTCGATTTCCAACCTGAATACTCAACAAATACAGGAGGATGGTGCGTCAGTGATGGTATCTTGACACCAATCTGGATGAGGAAACCGTCTGTTCCAAATGCTTGTATCCAGCTTGTGTCATGTGAATGCAAGACAAAGTGTAGTACAGCACGTTGCAAATGCTACCAGTCAGACCAAGTGTGTCTATTTGAGTGTGCATGTGAGGCCACTGGTTGTTCAAACCCTAGATAAACATTCATATATTGCTAAATGACAGTTCTCTGGTAGTTAGTTATGAAACGTTGCTGTTTTAGCGTAATAGGAAACTGAGTTAGTTGGCATACTATTTATGATTAACAGTTATTTTGTAGTTTTAGTATTTCACAATGCTGTTTTTCAAACTACATTGCTCTACTAAACCAATACGTAATATACATGTTTCATGCATTTACAACCTGATAGGAAATACTGACTGTTACATTATAACCTTAGAATGTTTTGACTGTCTAAAACATGTATACATTCACATGTACAAGACAATTTTCGAACTATTCTAGTTTTGTTATTTGTTATATAGTACAGGATGCTTGTAGAACGTTAATTCAACTAATGAGGAAACACGTTTGTTTGTATTTGATTTTACGCCTATTTCAACAGTATTCGAGTTATTTACAGGTGTACAGTTACCTAATGAATGTTTCTGGTAAAGATCAGTACTAGACTTTTATCCGCAGTAAAAAAGTGCCAAATTGTTTCAAATAAAGTCTGGCCATAGGGTGGCTTGAACCAACGAACCTCTATCAGTGAGAGTATATAGTGATTGTAAGTCGGCCGGCGAGCTTAAGCACTCGAACACGGAGACGGTAACTACAGAATGACAATATAGATATGTTTGTCCTACAGAGGAGCATAGGTGTGATATGCAATGGTTAGACCACAAAGCACTTTCCTAATGAAACGTGGCAGTTTTGGTCCTGCCACCTAAGTTTTACGTGTAAAAATTGCACTTACTGACCTTTGACCTAATTAATCATTGGTGCAAACCAGTGAAGGTTGTTCAGGAATAATTATAAACTCAATTCTTTACCTATTCCATGCATAAATATGTGTGCATTAAGCTGCATAATACAGTATTAGGCAATTTCCTGCCTGCTAGCACTGCAAAATGCACTTGGTGACCTTTGACCTTATTGCACCCTTCCTATGACCTTGAGAGAGCGACATCCCCTCTAAAATTGAAGGTACACAATATCTTGTCATGATTCAAAAGAGATATCACTATTAACACGAAATGCCTACGACTGCCAGATTTTGGATGGTCTTAGGGGGACTATACAGTACAGTGAAAGGCTAAACATAAAATAATGTTGATGAGCTTAAATAGAAATCTTGGTCACTTGAGTGACGTGTATGGGGCCCCGTTTTACTATTTATTCACTATTTATAGATATCCATAATTGAATTAAAGATATCTATAATTCAAATATAAGATATCTTATATTATTTATAGATATCATTAATTATTTATTGATATATTATATTCTAATTACGGATATCTTTAATTCATTTAAATATATCTCTAAATCGATTTATAGATATCTTTTATTCAAATTAAGGATATCTTTAATTCAATTATGGATATCTATAGTGATTAAATAGTAAAAGTGACCCTAGTTCTCGGGGGGCAATCTGTTCCACTCTTGGATGGATCGTGTGAAGAAGGATTCTTTGCGATATTCATTTTTACTGGCTAGAATCAGGATCCTTCAATATAAATTTATGGAAGGATCCTGCTAGTATCTAGTAATATTTCTGGTGCATGTTACCAGACAGCCTGGCTGGTGGAATTAGTTCTTTATCGATGGCCACCTGAGTTAGTTATCTATTTTATAAAGCATTATTTAGGCCGAGCATCCCGCCTTCTATCTTGTATGGATCTCCATTCTAGTACGTGGAGCATTTGACCAACACTGAATAGGTTTCTGGGTCTGTTTGTTACGTATCTGGCAGCACGACGTTGAATCATTTCTAATCGATGATAAGGGCCCAGACAGTGCTAGCATACTCATATGTATGACGTACTAATGATTTGAAGGCGTTTTCTTTGATCTTCTTTCAATGAGGTAGCGTAAGTAAATGTTCAGCTTTCTTCTGAGGAAGCCTATTGTTCAGTTAGATTTGTTGCCTACCAAGCTAATGTGTCTGTGTTAGAACCATGCATATATATAAACACGCACACGCACACCTACACGCGCACGCACACGCCAAAAAACAACAGCAAAACAACACAACACATATCCATTCTGGCATGTTTGTGGTGAGGTTAATTTATACGTTATGTTAAGAACATAGGCGTGTGAATCAACAAAAGTGTTTTAATCAGTTTTAACATGAAGTTCAACATGGACAGCGGTAGTTCTCCATCCATGGACAGATGAATTTCTCAATCCATCCAAGGACAGCCGGTATTCTCCATCCATGGACAGACGGAGTTATCCATCCATGGATAGACGGATTTCTCAATCCATCCGACAGCCGGTATTCTCCATCCATGGACAGACGGATATCTCAATCCATCCGACAGCCGGTATTCTTTTAATGTGCAACATACGTTCTTTGAGAACAGAACACCAAACACTTCAGAAGCACATTTGTGTTTCATGAACGTACTAGAATAGTATTTTGGAACATGTCTTAAAGAGACACACGGCAATCGTGATTTTTTAAAAACTCGCGGCGCCTCGTTAGTTGTTCACATAACGTACATTTGTTCAATCATTACTATTAATTATCAGAATAGTTTAAAGTTAAAGGGAATGTAGCGACACAGCCAAATAGCTATTTTATTGAGAGATCTGAAAAACGTTCAAAAAGGTGAAAGAATTATCAAAATCGGATGATAAACAAAAAATATGACCATTTAAGGGTTTTACTAAAATTGATATGAGAGCCGCCATTTTGAAAACTATGACATCATAGTTCCATATGACCATATATGGAATATGGTTAAATATCATTTAAAGCAAAGCAAGTCACCACAAATGAATCCAAACTCCTTAACTGGACATATAAAGCATTATTGCCATTAGTTATACGTATTCTTAAATACAGATACTTTAATGTTTTCCCCCTATAAATGAGTATTTTTTTCTATTTATCAGTATTCCATATATGGTCATTTAGAACTGTGATGTCATAGCTCTAAAAATGGCGGCTTCCATATCCGTTTCAACAGAATCTTCAAACGATCATATCTGTTTTGTTTATCATCCGATTTTGATAATTCTTTCACCCTTTTCTAAGTTTTTCAGAACTCTCAACAATAAAGATTGTTTGGCTGTGTCGCTATATTCCCTTTAATTGTTTTTGCATATTACCAACTGTTGATTGTAGGATAATTTATTTAACATATGGTAGAATAAGAATAAGAAATGAGAACTCAACATTTTATTTAATTATATGCAAACAGGTTTAAAGTCAAAATTACAGTTTGTACCCACAGGCGCATATTTAAACGCTCTTGATTTAGAGCCACGCCAAGACCCATATCCTTTTAATATTAGACTATTATTATTTTATTCATACGGTCAGTTTTCGTGTATTGAGGAAATATTGTTTCCCAAAGACTACAGAGTGATATCGATCAAGAAGTTTAACACACAGGGAACATCTACAAGTCCCACAATTCTAGACTCTATAATATTCAAGTTCTCATCTATACGTTACATATACAGGCCGAGTATGGTATGGATACATGGATATATTAATATTATAGGATAAACAATAGAACAGCTCAACGGTGAAGGATCCAATGTTTAACTACACTCATTGTTACGAACGAACATTAGCCAACTTTAATTGTGATTACATTTAATTCATATCGGTTCTTTGAAGCAATATAATACAAATACATGCGCGGATTCAGGTAAATTCAGCAGGCAGGTCCCAACGTACATACTGATTTTCTTTTTAATTGAAGTATTTTTTTTCTCTCTGTGTTTGAAAATATCGGGGATGGTGGCGGTTCGTGTGTCCGAGAGGGTATGTGAACCCTATGCCCACCCCAACACACACACACACACGCCGTTAATTCAGCTAATGCATAATATATAAATTAGGAAGTACGAAGACAATGATTATTTTAAAGTGTACAACTGTCTATTGTTGGGTGTTATGATTAACTGGATTAATTTAAATCATTGTGTGCGCTTTCATTTACATTAATTTCGTGGATTTCATCAGAATTAATTTTTCTATAATATATGATACTTCTTTTTTTAATTTGACAGTTTTATTTTGAGTTTTATTCGCTTACGTGACGATCGCTGTTTATGTATCGTTTTTGAGAGATCTTCAGTGTTTTTTTATGTTTGAGTGCAACTGATAAATCTATCGTTACTTCAGCAGAGGAGTGATACATTTGATACTCCACTGATCAATTCTGCTTAAATTGATTCGGCTCATAACTTCTACATTTGCCGGCGGATCAGTGCTATCTTTACGTTAACTGATAATGTCTACGTTTTACATCAGCTGATAAATTCTACTTTTATTTCGACTGATACATTCTACATTTACTTCAACTGATAACTTGACCGCGAACACCGACCATGGTATGCTTCATCTGTTCATGTTCTGGTTCCGGGTTTTGTTCGAACTTCCTCAGCTTTATCATAAGCATCACCTTTTCTTTTCATGTAAGTACCATTTATGTATTTTTTCCGTCTTCAAATTTCAACATTTCAGCATATCGTCATATCAACACATCGGATTATCGACATATCAGCATATCGACAAATCAACCGATCAATATCGACATCATAACTAATCTGATTAAAAAAGACACAACATAATATTTAGGACTATTTTACTCAAGTAAATAACAAATATATTAACATTGATAACTTAAGAAAGTAATTAAAATTCGAATAATAAATAAGTAAATAATGCATGCAGATGAAAACATGATATACACGTTATTCAATAATGCAATTAGTGCTAAATAGCTAAATAAATATTTCTGAAAATAAAGGTTAATATTTTGGACCAAACAAGTTTTCATAAAAAAATAATGAAATTGACGATAAATCCGTTATATACTATTTTCTGATATTAAATTATAATACTGTGTAAATATAATTTTCTTCGTTTGAAGAATGAATTAGAAGTAAATTAATTTCCCTTTAATCGTGTTGAGTCACAGCTTGGTGTAGGGATGTGATTTGCACGAGTTTTCTCGTGCAATAATTGCGCGGCAAGTCATTCATCTTTGGGACAACGACTGACAAGTTTAGTTTTTTAGTTTATTTATGATTCGGGTTAAGTATATTTCAATATTGACGTTGTAAGCATCTGTTAAATTTATTAAATGAATAATAGTGTTTTTCACTGTCATGATCTACGATAATTCATAGGAATTTGAACGTTATTTGGATTGTTTATGCACATTGTTGTTCATATACGAAATATTTTCATTACTTCAAAGAGTAGTTGATAAAATGAGATTGAGTCTCAATAGTTTATTTGAGTTTAATTATGTGATATTTAAGAAATGCCGTTGTATCAGTTCGTCATCCCGTGTGGTTCCCGGGGGCCCCCGTTTGGTCACGGGGCAAAGAATAGGGCTACTGCAGATCCCTTTGGAGGGGTAGGCAGAGGGGTAGAATACCCCCAAATTCATGTTCATTTTATCATTTTTTGTTCATGTTCATTAAAGGTCTTCATCATGATCCCTGCATTGTTCCAGGTGCTATCTCGCTCGCATCAAAAGAGCAGGGGCAGAAAAACAATAACGTGGCTCCAGCGTAAATGGAGTTTCTACGATAGAATTTGCAGCAACTTGAGAAGGTTCTAGGCCCATTTTCCATATTTTATCTCGATGTACATGGAAGATGAGCCTGGCATGTTCATGCCTGTTAGGCGCCATATAACCTTTATGTTGGTGCGCCTTAAAACCCCAATTCAATTCAATGTATCAGTTCGTCACCCAAGTGCTCTATGCCAAATTACAATTTCAATTATGAAGTTAGTATTGTGTTTGTCATTTCTTGAGTCTCGTAAGAATTGAATTGAATGCTGTTTAACGGCTCATCAACACAGTATATGTTATATAGAGCCGCCCCATAGAGAGGGGAAGGATACATAGGAATCCGGGAACCGTGCCCTACTCTTATTATCGAATAGATTCCTATGGTTCTTTAAATAACGTGCTCGGAGGATAGACCGATACACGGGACCGCCCGGTTTACGTCCCCATCCCGTAAGAGACATTTACATGATGGGCCTTTCATCTCCACGTACTTTCATGAATACATACAGTGCAGGAATTGGGACAACGAAGGAATATTTGGTTCTATATAATTGTTAAGCATGCTAAAGGAAACTAGAAATTGTTATTGTCCATGGGACAAAAACGTATGGCTCCCCCACTAGCCCGAACAGGCATAATTGACGACTCTATGTCCAACCGTCCTCTGTTGATCTGAGATCGTTTTGATATTCAATATCCCTGTGACTGTATCTACTATCTGTATCAGTAAGGCCACATAAAAAAATATGTGTGGTTCAGGTAACCCGACCGAGCCTATTTTTTTAAGGGGCCGACCCTAAAACTTTTTATGCAAAAATTAAAAAAATAAAAAAATAAAAAAAATTAAAAACAAATAAAAAAATTTAAAAACATAATAAAAAAAAATATTAAATTTTTTTTTTTTTTTTTTTTTTTTTTTAAAAAATATTAAACAAAAAAAAATCAATAGGGGTCATCTACTGGTCATGACCAACCATCCTTCCAAGTTTGAGGACCCTAGATCCAACCATTCTCTGTAATTGATCGGACATCGTTTTGATAGTCAATGTCACCGCAACCTTGACCTTTGACCTAGTAACCCCAAAATCAATAGGGGTCATCTACTTGTCATGATCAACCATCCTTCCAAGTTTGAGGACCCTAGGTCCAACCATTCTCTAGTTATTGATCGGACATCGTTTTGATAGTCAATGTCACCGCAACCTTGACCTTTGACCTAGTGACCCCAAAATCAATAGGGGTCATCTACTTGTCATGACCAACCATCCTTCCAAGTTTGAGGACCCTAGGTCCAACCATTCTCTAGTTATTGATCGGACATAGTTTTGATAGTCAATGTCACCGCAACCTTGACCTTTGACCTAGTGACCCCAAAATCAATAAAGGTCATCTACTTGTCATGACCAACCATCCTTCCAAGTTTAAGGACCCTAGATCCAACCATTCTCTAGTTATTGATCGGACATCGTTTTGATAGTCAATGTCACCACGACCATGACCTTTGACCTAGTGACCCCAAAATCAATAGGGGTCATCTACTTGTCATGACCAACCATCCTTTTAAGTTTGAGGACCCTAGGTCCAACCATTCTCTAGTTATTGATCGGACATCGTTTGTGACACAGACAGAGAAACAGACAGACCCACAGACAGAGAAAGAAACAGACAGACAGAAAGCACAACACCAATATGGCTCCCCTACCACACTTTGTAAGAAACGCAATTCTGTATTAATAATAAAATATCTTGGCGTGTATCAAATATCTTGACGTACATTTAACTAAAAACTATAATTTTATTTCAGTAAACAGTATTTAGGTTTGATATTAATATTCCGCTAGTTTTGTTTGAATCTGAGTGTCAGATAAACACCAAGCATTACGTCATATAACGCGGGCATGCAGCATATACTAACAACGTATTCGGTTAGAAATGGTCCTTGCACGTTTTCGGTTGTTAGGAGGACCCCTTATGTTCAAGGTGGTTTCACGACGGTTGGACGGCGGATTTTGCTGTGATTGCGGAAGTGCCGACAGGTGAATGAGACGAAAATACGCGTCATATTGACGTGAACGTAACACATGGACGTCGTTGTTGGCCAATACTGTCTCTCTCAGACGTTGAAATAGTATTGTTATAGTGAATTTATGCACGTCAAGATGGACAAACACCATACACTGCGAAATTCCGTTCAACAGCTCTCTGACGGCGTCTTCACGTTTCTCTTTACGTTAACGTGGTATAGAGAAAACCTTACTTATTTAACAAAAACGCTGGATTATTGATAAATGATATCGTGCGACAAAATTAAGATAGTAAGTATCATGTGTTCCTGAGTATATGCCACGACCCGTGTATCACGTGCATTTGTTAAATTTGCATTTCATGCTTAACTTAAGAATAATTTTCAAAATGAAATATGATGGAGGTAACGGTGACGACTTTCGATCACTGGTAAATTAACAAAAGATTATTTGAACAAATAACACTTCATGTATACTGACCATAAAAAGTTGCGTTTCTTTTTTTCTTAAGAATATAATACTGACGGGAAGCGCCTTCATTAATGCTGGCATAATTTGTGGCTCAAACCTTTCGCTTGCATATAAAATAAAAGCAATACAGTCCGTTTAAAGTGCAAATATACGCGTGATGCGACGTGTGTTTATCTCCTCATTTTCTACCAAATTATTTACATAAGTATCATTCACATACGGAACTCTCATTACTAGCCAATACCATAAACTGGTAATTTAATCTCAAACGATCTGTGGAAATGCTTTTGGAAGATGACAGGTGTTCTGGACAATTTGGCAATTTGACATTAAATATATTTATATACCTTACTGAATATCAGTATATTAGTGTAATAAATATTATTTGCAATTGCAATTAGGTAGCAGTAGTAGAAGTAGCATAACACCTGATGCATCATGTGTTCAGTTGTCGAGTTATTTGACACATGTTCAAGATATACCTTATCAGTATATTACTTTAATTAAATATTATTTGCAATTGCAATAAGTAGCAGTAGTAGTAGCAGTAGTAGTAGCAGCAGTAGCAGTAGCAGTAGCATCATAAGACCTGATGCATATATTGTGCTACTACTATTGTGCAAATGACGTGTTTATTATTTGACACTGACGCATGTTCAATATTTGACTTCTTTTGAATATACAATGAGCCGGGAATTTTAAGAATTCTTACTTTGCGCAGAGCAGTTCCGGAATTGTTCATTTTCATACACTGCGTGTAACAGATATACCACGTACTATGATAAATAAGAAAAGTTACAGTTTTTAAAAAATCCCTAAAACCATCGAAAAACTAGCGCTTATAGCAAACGTACCGTCGACGTAACTTCAACAAACCAGCGCATATACAGCTGCAAACGGTGTCTAGATTCCAGTGAAATGAGCATTTAAGACAAATATAAATAACTATTTCGGCACATATTACTACAGTATATCATTGCACAAAACCAGTATAAAGCCTTAAGGATACAGCATTTAGACAAATATATTTAAAAGAAATGTAATTTCATCATATACCGTTGGAATAAACATATAAAACATATATCAAAATGTCGTCAAAGTTAACAGAGTTTAAAGCAGTGAAGAAAATGTAACTTACCTTTTGAAACAAAATACTAACGTAAAAAAGATACTACGCTTGTTTACATTCTTAACGATGAATGGCCACCCTTTTTGTAGTATTACAGGGCTACCATAATACAATTAAGAAAAAGCCTGAGATTTTTGGAAATGCTGAATTAGAGCGCGCGAAGCGAAAATTTCAAAATCGACAATTGTCAAAAGCGATTGACAAAAAAGAAAATTACAATGTGTATCCACATATTACATTCTGTTGTATCTTATTCATACTTTTTCCGTTACCAAGATGTTGAGATTTCACCTTATTTTCAGTAGGCCATACAATTTGTGTTACTCGGTTTTTATCCTTAGGTTCAATTCATAATTTTGCATTGGAGAGATGTTGAGACTTGATGGTGATAACATTTGTGTTACTCGGTTTTTATCCTTAGGTTCTAAAGTAAAATAATAATCTTTGACAGAGTTAAAAGACGATAATTTTCAAGATTTTGATTTTGAAAGATACATTTGCATGAATGTGCAAGAAATATGCAGGGTTTTAAAATAATCACACTGTAGATACATTAATTTTAACAGTAAACTTGGTTGAACATCAAGGATGAAGACCGAGTTTATCACAGAACAGAATATATTGGTTATGTCTTATTTCTGGTTATACTTTTAAGCTTTACAGTAAAATTGGTTAAAGATCTAGGATAAAGACCTCGTCTATCACCTATCAAAAAAAGACAGTCTACTTAGATGATACTTTAGCAAAATTATGAATAAGTTGTTTTATCGGAAATAATTTATAAAGCTTTTTCCTTGGATACACATTTAATCTGTCAGGATTTTGTTATTTTATTTACAGTGTTATATTTTTTCCGGTCATATTAGGTCGATCTTGCATAATAAAGATTAACGTGTATTATCTTATTTTCTATACGTGTATACAAATATGAATATGCTGCATATTCATGGTCTCTAGTAATTTAATTGTTGAATCCTGGCATTTGTGCATTTTAAATGTGTTAAACCACAAAACTAATGATTTTTTTCACAGATTAGTATGTACAAGGATTTATCCATTATTTTTTATGCCTATGTGTTTTAATGACGAGATTTAAACAAACACTTCAACTGCAATATACCAAGGATTTATCCATAAATTTATGGATAAATCCGTGAATATACAAATGACCGAAAATGTAACACAGTGGCCGAAAATGTAACACTACCACATTAAAAACAGTCAACTTTAAAAACACTATAAAAAGCAAGTGAAATATCAATTTCCTGTTTATCATATACAGAACTCGAATTACATAAGACGCCGCGTGTCATGAAACAAAACGTGGCTGGAGAGTTTTAATGCCTGTTCAATCTCGTGATGCAACTGAACCCATCTACAAACTAACGTATTGATATCTACAAACTCAAACTCGAGTTGCACATAACCTACAGTGGTGATTATTGTTTAATTTTACGCCTAGATCTTTTAAAAGAGTGGTTTTAAACTTATTTATTTTTTACATCGATTGTAACGAAAGCTCTCAGAACTTATTTTAATCACTCTCGATGTCTTCCTGTGTAGCAATGCAGATAAAGTGTCTTGCTCAGGGACATAACACATATGGTCATGGCGGGGATCGAACTCACGACTTTTTGATCATGGGTCCAACGCTCTACCAACTAGACCACAGGGCTCTCAGAGTGAGAGGTCTGTGTGTTTTCTTCAACAGATCGCTCTTTCGGTGTATATTTATTCATGAAAGTCGGATGTTTGTGTACGTGGAGATGAAAGCCCATCATTAGACCTTGAGCCGGACAATTTTTCGCTACCATCTCAGGTGGCAAATTCTTACTGGTACCATGTTATGGAGTACATTGTAGAGAAAGAAGAAATCCATGATAGCAGTGCCAACAGGGTAGCTGTTTCCTGTTATAAGGGTTATCTCCCCCTTTTAAACAAAAATCAGGTTTCTTTAAAAAATCGTTTTCTCTGCAACCTTAAGTGCTAGATGTCTAATATTTTGCATGTGGCATGAGCTTATGGTCCGCTACAAGACAAATTAAAATGGTGACCCTGGGGTAATATTTCTCCCCACCCCAGGGGCCACATATTTACATAGCGTTATACAGGACAATCCTAAAAAACAAACCTTTTATGGAACTACAAGAGCTAGATGCCTAATATTTTGTATGTAGTATAAGCTATAGTCCTCTACCGAATTTGCTAAAATGGTGAATTACATGGAGCTATATATAAAAAATCTTTAAAAAAACAATATTCTCTGAAACTACCAGAGACAGACGTCTAATATTTTGCATGTAACATAAGCTTATGGTTCTCTACGAAGTGTGTTCAAATGGTGACCCTTGACTCAAGTTTCGTCAGATGCCCTGTGAGTAAAGCTATTAAAGTAAACCCTTTAAAAATCTCCGAATCTACATGAGCTTAGTGTCTAATGTAAGCGTATGGTCCTTTAACTAGGTCTGACTAAGGGTATCCAGCCAGAAATTCATCTGTTTGCTGGTGGTTGTGTGTTATAGACCCATTACAATGAGGAAGATAGAAAAAGGTTACAGGAAGACAATTTAGGCATACGGACAAGGAGATGGGACATGAGGTTCCAGCCTAGCAAGTGTAACATGATGTCACTTTCTAGGAAAAGGTCAAAGAACACTGGTGGAACTTATTCCCTAGAAGGCTCGGTTTTGGAGAGTGTCTCCAGTGTCAAGTATATCAGAAGATTTAAAGTAGCTATCCCGCCAACAACAGCCACATTTTACCATACATCCACACCGTTTATAAAGCTACTGACGACGAGGTATATACATAACTTACATATTTTGAGAACCCAAGCTCTATAGACACATTATACACGGCTTAACCACCCAGGCCAAACCCCAAAACTGGAGCGTCGAATTAAACGTTACCAACTCATAATTCATTTTACGCATATTCAATCACGGGTATTTTAAGATATTAAACCTATATTTTTAATTGGCAAATATACATTATTATATGGCATGGACACATGTGTAGAGTTTTGATAAACGTGTTCGTAATGCTATTTTGCCGTTATTTGGCGGGTTAGTTACTTTAAGGTGAATAAACGCATATCTACTCAAAAGGAATTTATCAAGTTGTCCCAATAATATAAAGGAGACTGCATAACAGGTTTGGTCACACCGATCTCAGAGTATGCAGGTGCGGTATGAGAACCTCATTGTATAGGTTTGCAGGAGGAGCTGGAAAAGGTACAGAAACAATTTTTGTTGTCCAATTATCGTTTTGATCCTGGTAGCATGACATGTATTCGTAATGATGGCCTCAAGGGAGAACAATTGTTGTAAATTGATTGAGTTACCATCATTAAATAAAGCATTTATTATTATTATTATTATTATTATTATTATTATTATAATGAGCTAGGATGAAAACCCATAAAGGAAGGTATCACGCTTGATCCTCCAAAGTATAAGGTTAAAAGACATGGCAAACATTCCCACAAAGGATCTGGTCAGCCCAACAAGGAACAGTAAGATTCGTCATGAGCTTCCTTTCCATAAGCTATTCGCCAGAACAGATTATTATAAGTATAATTTCATCCCAAGCAAGCACAACAAGAGAGTGGAATGCAATCCCAGCATCAGTTATCATTTCTGCCTACTCCTCCCCAAACCAGGTCACTTCATTTATCAGACTTCTCATGTTTGATTAATATCTCTTCACATTAATGCATGTGAGGTGCTTTAAATGTCTTCTGACGTTGCACCTTAACAGATCAATCTCAAGATGTCTATGTCTATAGTTTATCACTGTAAAATATACACCAAATACCATAGCATTGACGCTAGCTCCGTGTCATTATCCCTAGCTCCGGATCATTGACTCCAGCTCTTACTTAAAATAAACGATACATCCGCTATACACTGTTTTTTGGTAATACATTCTGATTACATGACGATCAACACATCTGACATTCATGAATAAATACAAATATGCACCGAAAAATGCGACCTGTCAAAGAAAACACACAGACCTCCCACTCTTATAAAATAATTGGCAATATTTTTGCAATATGAACATGGTTTGAACAGATACAACTGGAATACCATTCCCCTAATTTTTTTAAAACAAATCGTTGGATTTATGATATAATGAAAATTAACGAGTTGAACTAATCCTCTGTTGTTTGTTTTTTGTCCTTGTCTCTATATACCCCTCGGAAGTGTCATTGACTCTCGTTTCCATATATGTTCAAAAGAGCTAGAGTCAATGTTTAGTAGCCGTGAAATACTGGTTCCTGTTGAATGTTTACATGTATATAGAAATAAATAGACGACAGTTGCCTCATTGAGTCTAGGAACAGACAATTAATCATCATACATTTTTTTTTTTTTTTTTTTTACATAATCTCTGTATCAGGTGACATAAAATAAGTCGATTTGTGTGAGGGGGAGATACTTTCTGCACAGTAAAATCAGCGAATTCATGCTCTTATGCTCTAATTACAGTTCGGTGAAAATGTTAGTAGAACCCCGAAAATAAATGAGAGCTATGGTGACATTACTAATACTAACATGTTTTTTTCATTAGTAAATAACGATAAAATGTTATTATTTTTAAAAATAAAAAAAAGAGTAAAAAACGAACTTCTCTGTTTAGAGGACCGATAACTACGGTGTTCCGTTAGGGCCATCGTACCATCGCGCATCGACCTTTACAAGTCGATGCGCGATAGTACGATGGTACGATGGCGATGGAGCGATGGTACGATGGCGATGGTACGATGGCGCGATGGTACGATGGCGATGGTACGATGGTACGATGGCGATGACGCGATGGACCATCGCGTCATCGCCATCGTACCATCGCACCATCGCCATCGTACCATCGTACCATCGCGCATCGACTTTAAACGCGATGGTACGATGGTACGATGGTAAGATGGTCCATCGTACCATCGCGCATCGACCTTTTACAAGTCGATGCGCGATGATACGATGGTACGATGGCGATGGTACGATGGTACGATGGCGATGGCACGATGGACCATCGCGTCATCACCATCGTACCATCGTGACATCGCCATCGTACCATCGTGCCATCGCACCATCGCAGTCGATGTGCGATGTTGCATCGCTCCCTACTCCATCGTACCATCGCTCCATCGCCTTCCGTTTAGACATGCGCACATCAAAGCAAAACAAAAATGGAAGACATCATTACCGTATATCATGGATGCAAAGATTCGACAATACTTTTTTTAAATCTGTCCCTTCATTTAGGCTCAGCAAAACATGAATTTCTCGGTAAGAAACATTTCCAAAACTTATTGTCGAATCTTTGCATCTATTTTTGTTTTGTTTTGATGTGCGCATGTCTAAACGGAAGGCGATGGAGCGATGGTACGATGCAGCAGGAGGCGATGCAACATCGCACATCGACTGCGATGGTGCGATGGCACGATGGTACGATGGCGATGTCACGATGGTACGATGGCGATGACGCGATGGTCCATCGTGCCATCGCCATCGTACCATCGTACCATCGCCATCGTACCATCGTACCATCGCGCATCGACTTGTAAAAGGTCGATGCGCGATGGTACGATGGACCATCTTACCATCGTACCATCGTACCATCGCGTTTAAAGTCGATGCGCGATGGTACGATGGTACGATGGCGATGGTGCGATGGTACGATGGCGATGACACGATGGTCCATCGCGTCATCGCCATCGTACCATCGTACCATCGCCATCGTACCATCGCGTCATCGTACCATCGCCATCGTACCATCGCTCCATCGCCATCGTACCATCGTACTATCGCGCATCGACTTGTAAAGGTCGATGGGCGATGGTACGATGGCCCTAACGGAACACCGTAGATAACCATTCGTTACGTTGTTGTAACCTTTCATGAATAATAGGCACACGTATTGATCTATGTCCCCACAGGTTTGTGGTGTGCTCAGTCCCAGCTGGATGTGTAATGGACAGGGTTGCGAGCCGTCCGGACTCTACTACACTTGCGCTGACACATTATGCAAACTAGAAGGTAAACGTGTAATCTCGTTCTAATATTTTAAACGATATGCGGTGTTTGTATTAAGAGACACAAGTTGTGACGAATTGATTACTCGTGCATACTGACTCGTGCATACTGGGTCCAAATATATGAATGTTTACGATATAAAAGTAACGATAAGAGTAATGATGACTGGAGGCTGTATTCGAACCCATACAATACAGATGATAACATATAAATAAAAACAACAACTCTCAAACTAATTGTATGACTATAACTATTCTTTCCACCATCTTAAGAGAATGCATATAGACATACATGATTTTCTGGTATCAAGCTGACAAGATGGTCATATGACCTTAACATTTAAATAGTCAAGTAACCACAATGTCAACGATAAAAGTAAAAAAAACATGGCCAAACGGTTGTAGTCACACGTTTTTGCGATATTAGGTCAGTAATCTAAAAAGTAAATCACTTTGAAAGTAGGTTAATGTGTGCTTTAGTTATGCAGATGTAACTTAAAATATTAAAAAATATGACATACATTTGATTTGTTTTTGTTTTTAAATCTGATACTTTTTCAGTGACAGATTCGAAAGTGTTGGTGCTAGTTCTGATCATTGTTGTATCCAACTTAGCCTTGAATGTGCTGTTCTGCTTAATACTAAACTGCAGTCACTACCGGTACCAGTCTCTGTCTCCCACCGTTGCCCTAGGGATCGGCATCTGGTACATCGTCCAAGGTACGTACTGAGGAATCTAATTGCGCACTTCACTAATCAAGATAATGAAGCGACACAGCCAAACCAGCTCTGTGGCCTTGAATTCATCAACCATTCTTGAGAATATTCTTAGACTTAAGCCCAAGTATGCAAATTTCGATCACAAATATTTCTGTAAGTTTAAAGTATAAACGTTCATAACAAGTGCTTTGTATACATATGATTACTACTAATAAATAGCAACTTCATTCGTTTGTTTATCTTTGAAAGTCATGGGAATATTTATGAATGAAATTTTAGTACTTGAACTCAAGTTTAAGAATAGTCTGAAGAATGGTTGGTGAATTCCAGGCCTGCTGCAGGCTGGTCTATTCTTGCGAAAATTACTAGACTTAAGCCCAATTAAGTATGCAAATTTCAATATCAAATATTTCATTAAGTTTCTAGTCTAAACTTCCATAACAAGCTGCTATGTATAAATATGATAAATACTAATAAATAGCAATTGCATACGAAGTTTTGCCTTTGAATGTCAGGGGAATATGTGTGAACGAAATTTGAGTACTTGAGCTCAAGTCTAAGAATTGTTTGAAGAATGGTTGGTGAAAACCAGGCCTGGTGAGCGTTCCGAAAAACTTGGAAAAGGGTGAAACAATTATCAAAATTCGGAAGATAAACAAAAAACAAAAATCCAGCTTTTGGATCCTCTACCAAGTTTGTTCTAATGGTGAACCTGGGGTCAAATGTATAGCCAGTAGAGCGATACAGGCCCTCTTGGGCCTCTTGTTTTTAATTCAAGTATCAAGTTTCAAGTTTATTCAGCAATCGTCAAATTTTGCCTTTGTGTGTGTGTGTAGTTCTAAGGTTTTAAGTCCCTCCGCCAACTAAAACGCTCGGTAACCCGGGTCGCTATGGGCACAATAGAGTCTGGACTGATCTAGTGGAGTGCGTTGGTTATGTTGTGCTGCTGCAGTGGTTGTCGTATAAGCCAAATGACACTCAAGCTACTGAAGAGAGACAAACCAATTCAGTAATACTAATATATGACCACGATACGCGAATAAAGTGTTCATACTAGTAGTGGCGTATAGGGCTGGCAAGGCGGCCCCTATACAAACACCATAAGTGTCACCAGGCTATATACGTGTGTGTATGTAGGTGGTTGTCGCTTTCGCTCTGTGTAGTTTTCGCTGCGGCGGTAAGTGGTCTGGACTGGTCTGGCATGGTCGTCTGCTGCTGGCGTGGTGGTCTACATCCTCTACGGTGTTCTGCAACCTCTACGAAGTGGTGACGGTCTTGTTTAGGGCCACACCCATCACAGTATGACCCCTGCGCCGCACACACCGCCCGATGTCTGTGTCACCCTTAAGTCTTCTGTGGCTTGTGAAAAACCACGGTCGAATGTAGGCTTCGCTTCAACATGCTGACCGGGGTTATATGGTTGCGTCCCGGTCTAGTTTTAGCTTCAGCCTGCGGACCTGTTCAGACTTCAGGGATCTGGAGACATCAGATGATGTGTGCTGTGATGGGACGCAGGAGACAGCTCCACATTCAGTCAATCGATATTCAATTCAAACCTGAGAATGACAAGTTCTCAGATATTGAATATCGGCAGTGCCCTCTCCACGACGTGCACGTAGTGAAGCTCTAGAGAAGAAATTTTGCCTTTGGCCATTTACAACGTTTATAAAGGCAAAGACAACACATATTGTAATTAACATATATAACATAATTACACATTTAACAATACATTACATGTATATTATTCTTGCAAAACAATCATAATATACAAGAATGTTGTCATGTTTCTATAATATTTAAACCTAAATAACAATATTAATTTAAAATTATATTTTAAATTACCTCCCTTTATTGAAAGATTTACATTTGATTCTAATTAAAAAAATATATTTATGATTTATTTTCACTCTTTAAACACAAACTATTAAATAATTTTGACATATGGGATATATTATTTTGATGAAGAATATGCAGGTTAAGCAACCCATGTGAAAGTTAACGGTAAAATACCTAAATATATAAGGATAACTGCCAATGATGAGGTAGCGCCGTGGTGTAATGGTTAGCATTGCGGCTTAGTAACCAAGGGATCGTGCGTTCAATCCCAGCCAAGACCGAATTTGGGTTAATTATCGAAATATTTCAGAAAAGTATTTCCTACCTTACCAGTCCTTCGGATGAGACTTTAAACCGAGGTCTGCTCGCTAAAATGCTTAGTGCAATACAGCGAGGATAAATAAACGCTTATACACACACGCCAATGATGACATATCATCACATCACGCAACAACACACAGATAAAAGTCCAGACATTGTGCCTATAATCGTCGGGTAGGACAGGTGGAGGGAATATAATCCTTAGAAACACACACGCACACACACACACACACACACACGTGAAAACTCAATAAAAAATGCTTGGCTTCCATAACTCAAAAACAGCTGGCACTCAAAACTTGGCAGGAATGTGTCATGGTTGTTTATATCTTGTTATTTTCTGTGTTGCAGTCTGTATAATAAGGGAAAGAACAAGGGATACTTGTTTTTGCTCAGTATAGTTCACTAATGTTTATCTGAATTTCGTTTTTCACTTTCTTTTTACTCCCAAATGTAGTTCTCGTTGCAAACCGAACCGCGTTAGATTTTTGGAACATTCGTGTTGCCTAGTTTGTTAAGCGGTTACTGTCAATATTCAAATTGTCTCGTTGTATAAGGATAACAATATGTAAATATTGCATCCCAGTGAGGGTGACAGTGGATATTGTCAACCTGAGGAAAATAATGTCAACCGAGGCGAAGACGATGGGATGCAATATTTATTTTATTATACCGAACAAATGTTTTGATTAAAATTTAAATATATGAGGGGGAAAAAATCCTTGATTTAAAAGTAACAAATCTGCTCGCCACATTTTTTTTATTGTCGTTTGGTAAACCAAGCGTTTTACGATTGACATAAATTCAACTGTATTTTAATAAGCGTCCACCGATTTCCAATTGTCAAAGCGTGTCGTTATTGGAAAAACCCAAAACCTATTTTTATACTTCCCGTGACGTCACATTCGTGTAACAGTATACAGTTGTCACATGTGTGTTTGGGGAACAGTCAAAACTGTTTTCCCGAAGTGGAGGGGATGGCAGTGTGAAATGTTTCCCGAGGCCAATACACATGTGATAACTGTTTTATTACCTGATTAATGTTACTGTACGAAACAGTGAAAATGAAAATTTGTTTTATAATGGGAACCTATGGTGAAAAAAGCAACATGACGTCACGCAAACGAAATTCCAGCACGTGAGGGAAACAGTCGAAACTAAAGCCCGGTAGCAGTTCGTTTTCACCGGGAACAGTCTTTTCCTTAGTCAATTAGCAAGAAATGACGATATAGCATATATATAGGAGATCAGGTAATAATAAAAATTGTTTACCGGTGAACAGTAAAACTTGCTTCACGCTAAGGGCATGGGCAATTTATACAGGAGTGTAAACGTGAGGTATAATAATAGGATAATAGTGATGTTTGGTGCACTCTAGAACATAAACATCAAGGTCACTGTTTGCCACAGATCGTCCCAATTAACATGTCGCCAATTGTCAATCATTTATCCATTTTAACCAATCAAACCAATACTATACCTCCGACAAACAATAGCACGTGCAACAGTATAATAAAACACGTGCAACTGTACTATAATATAACCTATTGTCAATATACTCCGACATCAACAATAGGGCTGATATATCCAAGTACTGGTGTCATGTTAATTGTGTCAACCATTTAGCGTTCTATGACGACACTGTTAAATGGCGGCGTTATGAGCATATTACACACGTTTGCATCTACTAAACGCTTGTATAATATCGGACAAGAGTCACACTTAACTCACCAATATGAGTCTATCTCAGGATGTGCTGAATTTGTACTATAGAGCTGGTCTGATCGGAAATATCTGTTAATAATAATCATTTGCATATATATACCATTATGTAAGTACATGTATGTCACTACAATACCAGACTACATAGTTGTGCATTCATTTCAGAAACGCTGAGCGTCACGATCATCATACTCCTCACGGTTAATTACGACAACACGGGATGGTCGGCGTACGTATTCCTAGTTCCCGGTATATCTTTAATGAGCATCGTCATCTTTATGTTAGTGTACATGCTCTGCTTCCCGGAGAAGGCTGTATATCCGAGCTAAGGAAAGGACAAACAACCTCAAACCAGTCGTTTACTGTGCATCATGTAGTTATTCAGCTGCCGAATATCGTTATGGTTAACAGACTGTGAATCATATAGCCGACACTAAGCATGCATTACAACTTCAATTTCTAGTTAACCCGTCTAACAAACTTGTTTCTATATGATGGTGTTTTGGTTAAAGTGTGTGGTCATATACTGTATCTGGGGTTCCAAGTTTGATAATTTATTGTTTCTATATTCCTATCAATACTATATATATAGTCTAGTATATACCTCTTCATTTTCTGACTGGATATAAAACTGTATCGCTTCAGGTCTCACACCGCAATTAATTTTCCCATAGGGTTCTGTACAGACATTTCCAACGTCTGAGCGTCAAAGCTGGTCAGCAGACCTTGTTGTTCGTTTAATAGATTCAATATAGCCAAGACTAGTAATTTAAAAACATAAAATACATAAATTAGCCAAGAGTTTTTTTTCTCGCTCATGTTTAGCTGACCCCTATGGAAAATACAAAATTCATACAGTGTCTAGCTAAATATGTGGTGCTTCGGTGAAACACTTCTGAAATTTGAATGAAACCTCATATCAACATAGGATTTTCTGTATCGTGTGTCTTTTACACTGCAGATGTATAATAAGGCAAAGAAAACCATATTTTTCAAATATTTTTTTTTTGCTAAAATGGAGAAAAAAAGGGAACTATTTTCTGTTTTCTTTCTGTCTCTTGGTCCGTCAGCTTTCCACAAATAGTAGAGGTGCGTTTTCTACTTCCTGACCACTGTTGTATTAAGATAACGACGTCGCCGTGTGAGATTGTCACTACCTTAATATTTTAAGAGAACTCTTATGAATGTATATAACAACAGAAGACTCATTACTAAAGTAAGTGATCTGGAAGTTTACATCACCTATCGTGGACATGACGTATCACCAGGATCACGCATTCGAAGCAAAAGTCTCCCGTGAAATCCTGAAGATATGGTGTCCACTCGGGTTGATACAAACTTCCAGAACACGTTACTCTAGTACTAATGTACGGTGGCCCGTTTAGGACACACAATTTTTATTTTTTATCTCGAGCGCTCAACTTAGTATCTCGAGCGCTCGACTTAGTATCTCAAGCGATCGACTTAGTATCTCGAGCGCTCGCGTTAGTATCTCGAGCGCTCGACTTAGTAACTCGGGCACTCGACTTATGGGATAGCGAGTTGTCCGCCGTACTAATGTTATACCTGCAGTTGCGTGAAGCCCATGCCCCAATGTGGGTAAAGTATGAATAAGATGCATAATGCTATAAGAAATCAAAATTATAGATATATACAACAGCTTACACGCAAACCTAGATCGGCCTTTATTGCACATTTTTGGGCCATCACAATTTGGGTTCCATGGGAGCCCAGAATTTGCAGAAGACAAAATTACATACGCAACCCTTTACAACATACTATAAGGAAACTAGTTCCCAAATTTAGTTGAGCTAGGACAAGAAATGTAAGAGATATAGACCTGCAAACACAGCTTACACGCAACATTTGATTTGAAATACACACACTTTAAGGGCTATCAGAATTTGGGTTCAATGGGAGCCCAGGGGTTACAGGAACCAAAATTACTTAAGCAGCCCTTAAGATAATGATAAAAGGAAGCTTATGGCCAAATTTGGTTGTGCTAGGATAAGAAGTGTAAGAGATATAGACTTGTAAACACAGCTTACAAACAAACCTTGATGTTGGACGCCGACGCCAACACCGACACAGGGGTGATTACATAAGTTCTCTTATTTTTCGAATAGTCGAGCTAATAAAGCACATGTACCACAAATCAAATATACAATAGAACACAAGGTAAATGTGTGTGGTCAAATTGAGCTTGGACAATGGTGGGCAAAGTTTACAGAGCTTTAGGGATATGTGAATTGCGGCAGTTAGACGTATATTACGTTGCGTAAAGTAGCTATCCCGCCAACAACAGCCAAATTTGACAACGTATGTGCACCGTTTCTAAACCTACTGACGACGAGGTGTATATAATTCACATATTTTGAGATTCCAAACTTTATAGACACAATCGGCTAAATTCCAAAACTGGAGCGTCGAATTAAGAGTTACCAACTCATAATTCATTTTACACATATTCAATTATGGGTATTTTAAGAACCCGTTAATAAATCTATATTTTTAAGCGGAACATAAACATTATTATAAATGCAGTGTATTTTTGCCATTATTTGGCGGGTTAGTTTCTTTAAGGATCTTCGGAATAGCTGATTTCATTAAACAATATGGAATACCTGAAGAGTATAATGTTACATCAACTAACAATAGATAGGACACCAATGATTATGACACGTGCTATGCATTTTATTATATTTATTTCAAGTTTATATATGACACGTGCTATGCATGTTATTATATTTATTTCAAGTTTAAATATGACACGTGCTATGCATGTTATATTTATTTCAAGTTGATATATATGACACGTGCTATGAATGTTATCATATTTATTTCATGTTTGTATATGACACGTGCGTGCATGTTATTATATTCATTTCAAGTTTATATTTTAATGTTTTTTTTAAACAATATATAAAGAAATATAACATTGGAGTTGCTGTTCATGTAATAATGACTGGTTGGTTGAGTGGTGTTTTACGTCATTTTCTGCACATTTAAGGTTATATGTTTTGTGGAGGCAGACCGCCCACTTTTTCCACCCATAAGAATAAAGAGAAACAAATGGAAGTGTTATAAATGAAATAGACTAATATATAGATGAACACACACACACATTAAGTATACATTTATCAAAAACATTAACGAGAACTTGAATATACCATCACATGGTAGATAATAATGATATTTTTTAAAAAAAACAACAAGAAATCAGCGGATTTACATTCTCGCATATAACGGGGGCGGGACTTAAAAATAAATGATGCTTAAATGAAAATTTGTAAACATTTTAATAACTAAAAACAATGAATTTACAGTTTTCTGAGATGACACTTCAGTGCATTTGTAAACAAAATGCCATTCTATAAAAAAATCTCAAAAAAATAAAATAAATCATCAGCTTCAGAAAGTAGTTCAAGGTCATAGATGAAGTCTATTCATCCAAAAAGATGCACTACTCAAGACACACCTATGTCAAAATAGAATGTTTTGTCTTCCAAGATTAAGCTATAAACTAGGTTTAAAGCATCTAGTGCATACTTATAGTTCATAAGAAAGTGATGCAAATGTAACAATTAAAGTCATCTGCACTTTGCTTGGATGGTGAAGGTCACATCAACATTTGCTTTTTGACACGTTGTGATGTATTACCAAGATACAACTATACGCAAAGTTTGACGAAGTTTGTGAGAAAGTGACCTAAACGCAAATGTTGAAGGTAAAAATTATAAGGTTATCTGCCCTTTGCTTGGAGGGTCAAGATCATCTCCACATTTGCTTTGTCACGTTGCGATGTACCACCCAAGATACAACTATAAAGTTTGAAAGGTTTAGTGCATAAAGTTTGTGAGAAAGTGATCTAAACGTAAATGTTGAAGGTAGACATTATTAAGTTATCTGCCCCTTGCTTGGAGGGTCAAGGTCACATCCACATTTGCTTTATCACGTTGCAATGTACCACTCAAGATACAACTATAAGCAAAGTTTGAAAGGTATTAGCGCAAACATTTTGTGAAAAAGTGACCTACACGCAAACGCTGAAGGTAAAAATTATAAGGTTATCTGCCCTTTGCTTGGAAGGTTAAGATCACATCCACATTTGCTTTGTCACGTTGCGATGTACCACCCAAGATACAATTATAAACAAAGTTTGAAAGGTGTAGTGCATACAGTTTGCGAGAAAGTGACCTAAACGCAAATACTAAAGGTAAAACATTATTACGTTATCTGCCCCTTACTTGGAGGGTCAAGGTCACTTCCATATTTGATTTGTCACGTTACAATGTACCACCCAAGATACAACTATAAGCAAAGTTTTAAAGGTCTAGTGCATACAGTTTTTGAAAAAGTGACCTAAACGCAAAATTGAACGTAAAAATTATTAAGTTATCTGCCCTTTGCTTGGAGGGTCAAGGTCACTTCCACATTTGCTTTATCACGTTGCGATGTACCACCCAAGATACAACTATAAGCAAAGTTTGAAACGCCTAGTGCATACAGTTTGTGAGAAAATGATCTAAACGCAAAACTTGAATGTTGACGCTTTCGCCACCGCCGCCGGAAAAGCAACACCTATGTCTCATTTTTTCTTCGAAAAGGCGAGACAAAAATATTTTTTTTGTGTGTGTGTAAATTCATTAGTTCATCTTGAAAGGCAAAAAAATAGTAACAAATGTATAAACAGCTCATAAACGAGGTTAGCACTATTTGTAATTGACATTAAATACGGACAATGAGAGCCGTTGGGACTCTCTATAAGATGAAATTGTTCCATTAACTATGTTAAGAATATAATTCGAGCCTGGAATTCACCACTCATTCTTCATATTATTCTTAGACTTGAGCTCAAGTACTCACATTTCGCTAACACATATTCCCATGACCTATTAGTGACCCTGGTCACTATTTATTCGTATTTATCATATTTATATTTTGCAACTTATGAACGTTTATAGAAATAAACTGATAAAATAAGTTAGCAAGTCAATTGCATGGCAAATTCATTTGCGAATATTCTCGGCTATGCGTGGCAGAGGTCATTAACAATATAATTCACACAATTAGCAGATATATGCAGGGGCATTGTGTTTGAAACAATATCTGCGAAAAAAAATAACAAAACGTTTCAATCTACCTGCTTTACAGATAATATAATTTCGTTCTTATTTCAATGTAAAGGGAGGTAATTTAAAAATGTTAAAACGTTGATTCGTTATTGCAGTATAATGACAAGGTTAGTATCCATTGATTTTGCTGTTTTTATAACTTGAAACCCAGAACTGTTATTTAGTGACGTTTAACCATGTTCTTTATCATATAGATATTTTTTAAATATGAAATACGCTGTTTTGACTAAATGGGAGATAACTCTGGTACTTACATACCACAATAAGTGAAAGAGAAGATCACCCTATGTCATGCAAATGTTTTATTATACTTCACATTATAAAATAGCATTCAATTTCTTTAAGCTAAATGTACATAAGAACTTGCTAAACCTATTTTTTAAGTTTAGTTGTGATTGCAATGTGCATACTTGGGCTTAAGTTTGAGAGTCTGCTCATGAATGATTGGTGAATTCAAGGCCTGCAGGTCAGCCAGAAGACTGCACGTCCAAAACAAGGACTCCCGAAAAAAATTACCGTCAAATTTCTGGGTTTGGTTGCTGAATGGCGTTCTCCTGGAAGCAATACATAACCTAACGTGTCATACCCAGTCTTTATCTTACAGTTTTGAACCGGTTTAACAGAATCCATTTAGAACCTGTTTAGACGAATCCATTTTTATGACGGTTTTGAACCGGTTTAGAAGAATCCATTTATGTGACAGTTTTGAGCTGGTTTAGACGAATCCAATTATCTGATGGTTTTGAACAGGTTTAGACGAATCCATTTATCTGATGGTTTTGAACAGGTTTAGACAAATCCATTTATCTGACAGTTTTGAACCGGTTTAGACGAATCCATTTATCTGATGGTTTTGAACAGGTTTAGACAAATCCATTTATCTGACAGTTTTGAACCGGTTTAGACGAATCCATTTATCTGATGCTTTGAAACAGGTTTAGACAAATCCATTTATTTAACAGTTTTGAACCGGTTTAGACGAATCCATCCATCTGATGCTTTGAAACAGGTTTAGACAAATCATTTATCTGATGGTTTTGAACAAGTTTAGAGGCGAACTATCCCATACCGATTTCTGGGTGTGTACCTTCTTTGGGAACGTTTTCCAGAGGCAGAGCGCTTCGTCGGCTCCGGCGGATGCTGAAAGCAGAAAGGATGGAATGGCACGTATTTTATACTGATTTTATGTAGGATTTAGTCCTAAATTAAAATATTGTTTGTTTTCCCTTAACCTACCGACCCGTATGTTTAGCTCCGACCCAAAATATTTTATTGCGCTTCCAAAATTTTATTTTTTTTATTTTTATTTTCTTCGATGATTGCAACAAGCAATACAAAAGTGTACAACGTCGGTACTTGTACAATAAATATTAATTACAAAAACACAACATACATTGTAGAATAGATACATGTTAAAATATATCATTATATAAAACATGCAAGAACATATAGTTTTATCAAATAAAATAAAATAATTTATCTACCTACCTACTTACCCAGTGATTTTTTGCTGGGTAGGTAAAGGGCAAACAAACAATATTTTAATTTAGACCTTATACATTTTCGTATTTCAGTATGTCGGCAATAACATAATTTTCAGAGCAGAGAAAGTTCCGTGATCAGAAAAATGATGTACAAACATTGTATGTTTACCAGACAAGGATATTCCCGTTTTACAAATGTATCTTATGTAGGATTTAGTCCTAAATTAAAATATTGTTTGTTTTCCCTTTACCTACCGACCCGTATGTTTAGCTCCGACCCAAAATATTTTATTGCGCTTCCAAAATTTTATTTTTTTTATTTTTATTTTCTTCGATGATTGCAACAAGCAATACAAAAGTGTACAACGTTGGTACTTGTAAAACAGTCAACCTTAGAGTATAATGTATTGTAATAGCACACAATAAATATTAATTATAAAAACACAACATACATTGTAGAATAGATACATGTTAAAATATATCATTATATAAAACATGCAAGAACATATAGTTTTATCAAATAAAATAAAATAATTTACCTACCTACCTACTTACCCAGTGATTTTTTGCTGGGTAGGTAAAGGGCAAACAAACAATATTTTAATTTAGACCTTATACATTTTCGTATTTCAGTATGTCGGCAATAACATAATTTTCAGAGCAGAGAAAGTTCCGTGATCAGAAAAATGATGTACAAACATTGTATGTTTACCAGACAAGGATATTCCCGTTTTACAGATGTATCTTACCATACGGTTAGATCAGAGACGCGCACTGTCAACACTGATCCTAGAAACGCTGTGACGCAATCTCTACCCAGAGTTGTCGTTCCTTGCATACACATACATCTCTGTCAACGTCTCACCAAATACCAAGAATCTCGGCAAAGGATGAAAAAGGATGGAAATGCAAAATTTCTTGATGACACTAATATTTTTCTGAATTAACTTCATGTGAAATGCTTATATTACAAAGAAAATAATTTTCGGCTCGAATGTTTTAAATATACAGTAAATTTTGCCCAGGATTATATTGCGGTAGAATAAAGGTTTGTACTTTGGCATATCACTCCGCCGTCAAAACTTTAAAATAGGCACCACCAAATCGTCCCCATAGCATAACAGTACAGCGATTTGCTTACCAGCCCTTTCCATTATCGCATAGATCTTAACAATCTACTTAAATTAGAGATTGATACTGTATATCAAAATGTAGATAATAAGTCGTATTTCTTTCGATTGTTAAATGTCAATCAACAGCCGATAGGTGGTGTCACTCTGTTGAAGTTCTGTTGCTATTTTTATATTTTAACTATGGTCATGTGACAAATTATCATGTGATCGCAGACTACTTTCTTAGACGTTGACAGAGGTCAATGTAATGGCCTCTGGGAGAGATTGGCTGTGACGGTGTCCGGGGGTCACATGTTCAATATTACGGATCAAGACCATGTAATTATCGCGTTTGGTTCGTTAACTCCTTAACGGCTTCAGAGTATGCGGTGGAACTTTATGTGCGTCTGTATTCTAGTATAGTCGGGGTGTTTCACACCAATTCAGGCTCGGGTGTTTAAGGTCAATGTCATGGGTAAAGGTCATGCAGTTTTCGAGTCAGATCCATAAATCCTAAACCGCCCTAGCCCCTTATATAATGGAATGACTATACATTACAAGTGATGTTAATTGGACAGACTACATACGTCACTTCCTCTCTAGTTAGCCGTTAGCAAATCCAGGCTTATAGTTTTGCAATTTCCGTCTGTCTGTCCGTCTACGCGTTTTGACGTTTTGGTTAAAGTTATTTTTTTCATAATTTCTCAAAAACGAAATGTCGGAAAGCTTTGAAACTTGGCACACATGTTCATTATCATAACACAATGTTATATGACAAATTCTCTCCCATTTTACGACCACTGTTGGTGCTTCACTTGTGTTATTTAAGATTTGAATCGTAATTTTTCGGCGTTTATGCAGTTTTAAACGCCGGTAGTGAATCGAAAGTTTACAATAAGGGCTAACTCGCTTCATGCAAACGGGTTTTATGGTAAATTTTCGATTCACTACCGGCGTTTAAAACCGCATTCACGCCGAAAAAAAAGTGATTTAATTACATTATTTTTTCGTTTCTATAGATAGAACCAACAATAACGTGCTTTAGAGGTTTTATAATTAATGATAACAAAAAGCAAGACAGACAACAGGGTATTTTTAGGCAGTGGAATAGCCTTTTTTTTTTATAGACATATTGGATGCGTGCGCAGTAGCTCAACCTCTTTGAAAAATCAAGTTTATTCAAAATAAGACGTTTTTGTTGTTGTTTTTCAAAAAATCAGTGCAAGTATATATAATTTTTTTTTCGTGCTTTGCAACACAAACACGTGCATACTCGCGACTGGGGAAAATTGCATTACTTTAACGTCTGAGGAAAGATCATGTTCTGATTGCATGATATGCAACACTACTTACCGACAGTAGTTTCATCGGGACTCAGTGCGAGATGAAGAGGGCGTGCCATGTGCTGCCTGAGTTTTGCCGTCGGCTCAAACTCAAACTGTTTCATGTTCCACAATATGAGGTCATTTTTGTCTGGCGTGGCCGTCCCGTGGGCAGATATAAGCTCCGAGTACTCCCGGGACCAGAGTAAGCCGCATATCTGAAAAAGGTCAAAGGTCAAACGGTAATCACCTATCCGATGTACCCGATGAAAGGGTAATGTCTATCGCTTATTAAAGGTAAATGGTTAAACGGTAATAACCAACCATCATGATTTACATATTTTGACATTCCTTTAATTTACTATACAGAAATAAAGGCGTGTAAAATACAATTCGAAGAACAGTCTACATTTATGTCAGGGCATGTGCGTGTGGGCGTGTGCTTGTATGTCTGTTTGTGCACACATCTTGATATGCTCATCTTGTTGATTTACGTACTTCAAAATATTTGCTTCTCTTCTATATATCCATGATGTTTAATAAGTTAACACAAGGTTCCTGTTAGATTATGTATATCCTGCAACCATATGGACAACCAAGGGAGTTCTGATATGGTATTTTAGTTATTCAAATATCTCCGTAAATTAAAGACGTCAGTGCCCATGGGAAGAGAGATGCATTATTATTGTTACCTGAGATTTTGTAAATGTCTCTCCCAGTTTCTCCCCGGTGTGTATTTGCCACAGCCGGATGTGACCGTCACTAGACCCGCCTCCTGTCGCGATAACACTCTGTTTCCATGGACACCAAGACAGTGCCTAAGTAGACAAAACACAAAGTTTAGCATTACTTCGTGACATTTATCGAAATAAACTTATGTCAAGCATTCTTTTCATAAGCTTATATACGTTTAAATACTTATTTTATAACGGGAATGGTGTTTAACCTCATTTTCACCTCATGTTAGGCTATACTCGTATATGACGGTCGATTTGTAGTGGTGGAGCCGAACCACCCACGTTTTGAATGAATGAATGAATGGTGTTTTACGGCACGTCGACATATAGATAGGTCATATTGTACGCAAAAACTGATGAATGATGAAGAAATGAAGGATTAATTAAAAATTAATGTAAGTATATAAAAATAAAACTATTTACAAGTAAGGGATGAAATGGTAGTATTATAAATTATATATGGAAATCAACAAATGCCCGAAAACGGGTATATAAAGAGGTAAATTTATACAAGAATATATTATAATGATTTATATAGTCTGACTTCTTCAGGAAATCTAAAACTAGACTAAAATCTACAGTATTAAATAACTCGGTCATAGTATTAACATTGTCGTACCTTTGACGCATAGGATCAAAGTCTACACATTCCAGCAATATGTGTTTGACCGTTAACGGTGCAAAGCAGGGTATACATTCTGGTAATTGCTCACCTTGTTATAAATATGAGTATAACGTGTATGCCCTATTCTGCACCGGGCTAGGAAAACTTCCTCTCGAAGAATGGGTCTACTAGAAGAACGCCATTCTCCGAGTAACGGTTTAATTGAATGGAGTTTATTGTTAACTGACAAATTCCAAGCGGTTTGCCAAGAGTTACGAATATATGTGTTAATACAACTTTTAAAATCAGTATAAGGTAATTTGGTATTAGATATATGTAGACCTAATGCTGCCTTAGCAGCACTATCAGCTCTATCATTACCACGTATTCCTACATGGCTTGGAAGCCAACAGAAAATAATAACATTATCAATTATAAGGGAGTTGTACTTTTCTAAAAGTTGAAGCACAACTGGGTTATCATGTTTCATATTACCCAGTGCTTGAAGAGATGAAAGGGAATCAGAAAAGACCACAAAATGGTCATCATCAGATTCCTGAATATAATTTAAGGCAAGTTCAATTGCCTTAAGTTCAGCTGAAAAGATAGAGGCCTTGTCAGGCAGGCGGCTCTTTATGCTGTGTTTGTGAACAACAGCTGCTGCAGCTACCTTATCTCCATCTTCAGAACCATCTGTGTATATATGTTGAAAGTTACTGTATTTCGATTTAATTTCATTAAATTTGCTTTGAAAGACAGTGGGGTCTGTACTGGATTTGTTACTATTACAAAGATCGAAAATAATTGTTGGTGTTTCCAAAGTCCACGGTGGAATTTGTGGTACTTTGTACTTGGCAATCAAATTTAGGTCGATTTCAGTGTCTCTTAATTTTGGTTTAATACGTAGACCAAATGGTCGAATGGCCTTCGGTTTTCGATCAAAAAGAGGTTCACAACTAGGATTAAAAACATTATCGAAAGTTGGGTTTGAAGGGTTAGATTTGAATTTAATTGCATACTGAAGGGCTAATTTGTCCCGTCTATGAGACAGTGATGGTTCATTAGCTTCAACATATAGACTTTCGGCTGGTGATGTACGAAAGGCACCTAAGGCGAGTCGTAATCCTTGATTCTGTATAGGATCGAGCATCTGTAAGTATGACTTACGAGTCGATCCATATACTATTGAGCCGTAGTCCAGCTGGGATCTGATAACAGATCTATAAATTGTAAAAGGACTTTACGATCCGCTCCCCAGTTAGTGTTTGCAACAACTTTTAAGTAAATTAAGAGCTTTAAGGCACTTGGCCTTCAAGTATTTAGGGTGTGGTATAAACGTTAATTTACGGTCGAAAATAAGACCAAGGAATTTTGTCTCATCCACTACTGGTATTGGTGACCCATCCAGTGTTAGATGAGGGTCTTCATGATGTTTACCTGGACCTGACAAAATATTTACTGTTTTCTACAAGAATTGTCTAGATATAATTTTACCTGCTTTGAACAAAATGTTCAATAGAATGTTTGATCTTGGAGAATTCCCTGAAAATTGGTCCCATTCTATATTAGTACCCCTACACAAAAACGGTAGGATGGATGACCCCAGTAATTATAGAGGAATCATGTTACTTGATGCTATAAGCAAAATATTTACACGAATTTTAAATAGACGTTTGACTTTTTACACAACTATCTTTGACAAGATATCAGAAGCACAGTCAGGTTTTAGAGAAGGATATTGTACGGTAGATAATGCATTTGTCTTAAGGGCAGTTATTGATAGATACTTGTCCAAAAAAGGTATGAAATTATTTGTAGCATTTGTAGATTTAAAAAAAGCGTTCGATACTGTGAATAGAGCAAAGTTATGGTTTATTTTAAAAAAAGCCGGTGTTAAAGGTAAACTGTTTAAAATGTTATATAGTATATATAAAAGTGTTAAAGCATGTGTAAGAAACAAAACCAGTTTAAGTGATTATTTTCATTGTACTCAGGGTGTTAGACAAGGTTGTATTTTAAGTCCAATTCTATTTTCCATATTTATTGATGAACTTCAATATGAAATTGCAAACAGTGGTCTGACCGGAATCCAGTTATCACCGGATATTGTTGAATTATTTATGTTAATGTTTGCAGATGACATTGGTCTTATTTCAGACACAGTGATAGGTTTGCAGAGACAACTAAACATTCTTCATCAATATTGTACACATTGGGAGGTAACAGTTAATCTTGATAAAACAAAGGTTGTTGTTTTTCGAAATGGGGGCCCATTAAGCAAACACGAGAAATGGACACTTGGTGGTGAAAAGGTTAATGTTGCAAAAGAATATACATATGTAGGTCTATTATTTTCAAGTCAAATGTCTCTAAATCGAATGGTAGAGGAAATTGCTATTAAAAGCAAACGTGTTCTTATTGCTCTTTTAAATGGCTTATATAAATTTGGTCCTTTACAATCAGATATGTTTTTTAAATTGTTTGACACAAAAATTAAACAAATAGTTTTATATGGCTCTGAGATATGGGGTCTGGAACAATATAACAGTATTGAACGTGTACAATATTATGCGTGCAAAAGATTTATGTACGTCCACAACAAGGCAAGTAATAGTGCCGTTCTTGGTGACTGCGGCAGATATCCACTATGGATAGAAAGTTATAAAAAATGTATAAAATACTGGTTACGACTTCTAAAAATGCCAAGTCATAGATATGTGAAGAAAGCTTATAACATGTTAGTTTATTTTGATACGTATGGTCATAGCAACTGGGTAACACAGTTAAGAATGAATCTTTACATGAACGGTTTTGGATACGTATGGGTAAACCAAACTGTCGAAAATGAATCTCTTTTCCTTAAAGTGTATGTAAGAAGACTAGAAGACCAGTTTCATCAAACATGGTCCGAAAACATTCACACTAACCAAAAATTAGAATTATACCGAGATTTTAAAACAGATTTCAAGTTTGAACAATATTTAAATTGCCTTACAATACAAAAATTCAGGCATGCACTATCATCTTTTCGAACCTCTTCGCATGACCTCGAAATAGAAAAAGGGAGATACAGAGGTATTCCTAGGAATGAAAGGGTATGCAAACATTGCCAAAACACCGTAGAAAATGAATATCACTTTATATTTGAATGCAAACTGTATGATGATTTAAGACTGAAATATTTACCAATACAATTTACACATAATTATTCTCTGTACACATTCAAATCATTGTTTTCAAATGAAAATCCATTAATTATAAAACATTTAGCCATGTTTATATTTCATGCTTTTCACAAAAGAACATGTTTTTTAGATACTTTGTGAATATGTAGTTTTTTCGCGTTGATTGCCTAAAATATTGGTGGTTTTGTATATTAAATCTATGTATATATGTTGGGTGCACCAGTTGCATATTTGTTTGTTTGTATATAAATGCATTGTGTTATGGGCCGGAGGCCAAAATCGTAATAAAGAAATTGAAATTACGTAGTTGACAAAAGTGCATACAATTAGTTTTAGATTTAGAAAATTTAAAACCATTTTCATCCGACCAGGTCTGAAGTTTATTCAGACATTGTTGCAGTTGTCTCTCAATAGTGTTCATGTTTTTTGCACGATAACATATAACAAAGTCGTCAACATATAGAGAGCAATCCACACCAGGATTGATGCATTTAACTATACTGTTAATTTTTATACTAAAAAGGGTGACAGAGAGTATGCTGCCCTGTGGCACACCCATCTCCTGTTCATGGATGTCAGAGAGGGTTGAACCCATTCGGACACGAAACTGTCTGTCCTCTAAGAAATTCTCTATAACAATTGCTAATCGACCTCTAAGTCCAAGGTCATGAAGATCATTCATGATACCGTACTTCCATGCAGTATCATAAGCTTTCTCCAAGTCAAAAAATACAGCGTCTAGATGTTCTTTCTTTACGAAAGCGTCCCTAATAAATCATTCAAATCGAATGAGATTGGCTGTTGTGCCTCGTTGGCGCCGGAAACCACTTTGATACTTTGTTATCAGTTAGTTGGATTCCAGGTACCAAACGAGTCTCTCATTAATCATTCGTTCCATGGTTTTACATATACAACTCAAAGCAATAGGGCGATAATTTATTGGGTCCGTATCATCCTTTCCAGGTTTGGGGACTGGAATGACGATTGCTTCCCGCCAAAAATCGGGGAAGTTTCCGGTCACCAAAACCTTATTAAATACATATATCAAGAAGTGTAGAGAGACACGTTTCAGGTAAATGTTTTAATAATTGATAATGGATATCATCAGGACCAGCTGATGTATCATGAGCCTTTTTAAGGGATTCTCGAGTTCTTTGAGAGTAAACAGTTTATTGTATTTCTCCACCACCCACATTTTGTTCTGGGTAGAACCAGTACTGTATACCTCCCGCCATCCGTAAAAATCGACACTTACAAGTCAAGATTTGTAAAATAAAAACATTGCTGACGCATTCGAGGTATTTTATCTTGGAGGATTACTCAATACGAGCAATAGAGAATATAATTGAGACCGTAAGCTTATGCTACATGTAAATTTATGAGCTCTATGATATCAGGGCTTTATTTATTAATTATCATCCCAGATGATATCTGGTTTCAGAGGAGATTTTTTCAAAAAATAGCACTCTCTATCTACGAACTTTGGACCCTAGGGCACTCTCATCGTTGACCTCGGGACTTTTTTGGAACAATTTGATAGTCTAGGGTTTGGCGATTATAAATAAAGGAAAACTATCAAAATCTGTTCAGTGGTTCTTGAGAAGAATGTTTAAGCTTTTAAACTTGTATAGCAACGGCGGCCATCTTGGATGTAGCGTTAACCTAATTGTAATAAATTTGCAAACCACTGAACTAAAGATTATGGTGTGAAGTGTGGTCAAAATTGACCATGCGGCTACTGAAAAAAATGTGTGACAGACGGACGGACCGACGGACGCACGACAGACGAAGAGTGATCCCAATAGCTCAGCTGAGCATTTAGATCAAGGTGATCTTATAAAAAAAATGCCGATTGTCACTTTAATAAGGCGTCTGCCCCAGAAGATATCTACTATGTACCATTCTTAGAATATTCCCTAAGTGCATTGCTCAAATAAAAGAGGCGTCATAATTATAAAACACGAAAATAGGAACATTTACAACTAAACTGTATTCCTTACACATCAAAACCCAACAGAAACATTTTCCAAAATAAATCTGTATCCAATCCCTCATATAAACCTCGCAACTGCATGAACTATATAATTCAAGAGGAGGTGTAGTGGGATGGGACGGGCCATGTGACAAAGCCTCCCTGGGAGACTGGAGGATAGGCTCGGGTACACGTAACCGTCCAGTTTACGCCCCCATCCGACGGACAAGGATAAGAGGAAAATGTGAAGACCAAACGTACACATTTTTAAAATATTTGGCGTGTTTTGATGTCTTAATCTGTGGAAAAACTCCGCGAACAATGTTGCCGTATGTCATTTTATGACGGACCAGCATGTCTTTACCCAGAACAAACGCACGAAAACACACTTTAATAGGCTATAGTTGTGAACCAACCTTTGTACACGCTGTATGCGCCTGTATTGTACGATAGCACCTAGCCATTCTCAAGTCCCAGATGTTCACCAACCCGTCGTCGCCACCGCTTGCAAGGTATGATGAAGTGGGTGCGAGTCGCAGGCCGCACACTTCCTTGCTGTGATGGCCGCTCAGATGCACCGTACCTTTATCGTCTTTACAACGTTGGTCGTGCAGAGTTATCGTTCCTTTCCTGTTTCCGCTATATTAATCACACGACTAAAGTGTACAGCGTCCATTTGCAAGAACATAACAGTGGGTGTGTAAACTACTCATGTATAATTAGGTATAATTAATAAGCAATTTATCCACCTCTTTCCTGTAACACTAACATTGACTTACCCACGCAGTTGCCAAACGTTTATCTTTATTTCACGTGCCTTTGCCTTTAACAGCCTATTATTAAGCAAAGTCCATTAACAACTCCAAGTGAAGTGATCAAGAGGTGTTTACAAAAAATAAAATAAAACTTGTCTTTATTCTGAAATTCACTAATTTTAAAATTTCTCCAAGACGTTACTGAGACCTATTATTAAGTTTCACTTTAGTTGACATACTATTTTTTCAATTAAGAGTTTTATTGAACTGTACCAGCATATTGAAAACGACTGGTACAAGTTTCTACATACACAGAAAACGACTGGTACGAGTTTCTATATACACAGAACACAGAAAACGACTGGTACGAGTTTCTATATACACAGAAAACGACTGGTACGAGTTTCTACACAGAAAACGACTGGTACGAGTTTCTATATACACAGAAAACGACTGGTACGAGTTTCTACACAGAAAACGTCATTCAGATTATTATAACACCATATGTCCACGAGGTGATAGCGCGTGTATACAACCTACCAATGGATAACAAAGCCTAGAGATGATGGCGGTGTGTGACCTACTAACTGTTTACACAACTTGGAGGTGATGGCGGTGTGTGACCTACTAAATGGTTACAAAACTTGGAGATGATGGCGGTGTGTGACCCACTAAATGGTTACACAGCTTGGAGATGATGGCGGTGTGTGACCTACTAAATGGTTACACAGCAGCGAGGTGGTGGCGGTGTGTGACCTACTAAATGGTTACACAGCTTGGAGATGATGGCGGTGTTTGACCTACAAATGGTTACAAAGCAGTGAGGTGATGGCGGTGTGTGACCTACTAAATGGTTACACAGCAGCGAGGTGATGGCGGTGTGTGACCTACTAAATGATGGCTACACAGCTTGGAGATGATGGCGGTGTGTGACCTTCTAAATGTTTACACAGCTTGGAGGTGATGGCGGTGTGTGACCTACTAAATGGTTACACAGCAGCGAGGTGATGGCGGTGTGTGACCTATTAAATGGTTACACAGCTTAGAGATGATGGCGGTGTTTGACCTACTAAATGGTTACACAGCAGCGAGGTGATGGCGGTGTGTGACCTACTAAATGGTTACACAGCAGCGAGGTGATGGCGGTGTGTGACCTACTTAATGGTTACACAGCTTGGAGATGATGGTGGTGTGTGACCTACTAAATGGTTAAAACGCTTGGAGATGCTGGCGATGTGTGACCTACTAAATGGTTACACAGTTTGGATATGATGGTGATGTGTGACCTACTAAATGCTGGCTACACAGCTTAGAGATGATGGCGGTGTGTGACCTTCTAAATGTTTACACAGCTTGGAGATAATGGCGGTGTGTGACCCACTAAATGGTTACACAGCTTAGAGATGACGGCGGTGTTTGACCTAATAAATGGTTACACAGCAGCGAGGTGATGGCGGTGTGTGACCTACTAAATGGTTACACAGCAGCGAGGTGATGGCGGTGTGTGACCTACTAAATGGTTACACAGCTTGGAGATGATGGCGGTGTGTGACCTACTAAATGGTTAAAACGCTTGGAGGTGCTGGCGATGTGTGACCTACTAAATGGTTACACAGTTTGGAGATGATGGTGATGTGCGACCTACTTAATGATGGCTACACAGCTTTGAGATGATGGTGGTGTGTGACCTTCTAATTGTTTACACAGCTCGGAGATGATGGCGGTATGTGACCTACTAAATGGTTACACAGCAGCGAGGTGATGGCGGTGTGTGACCTACTAAATGGTTACACAGCTTGGAGATGATGGCGGTGTTTGACCTTCTAATTGTTTACACAGCTTGGAGATGATGGCGGTGTGTGACCTACTAAATGGTTACACAGCAGCGAGGTGATGGCGGTGTGTGACCTACTAAATGGTTACACAGCAGCGGGGTAATGGCGGTGTGTGACCTACTAAATGGTTACACAGCAGCGAGGTGATGGCGGTGTGTGACCTACTAAATGGTTACACAGCTTGGAGATGATGGCGGTGTTTGACCTACTAAATGTTTACACAGCAGCGAGGTGATGGCGGTGTGTGACCTACTAAATGGTTACACAGCAGCGAGGTGATGGCGGTGTGTGACCTACTAAATGATGGCTACACAGCTTGGAGATGATGGCGGTGTGTGACCTTCTAAATGTTTACACAGCTTGGAGATGATGGCGGTGTGTGACCCACTAAATGGTTACACAGCTTAGATATGACGGCGGTGTGTGACCTAAACAATGATTACATCGCTTGGAGATGACGGCGCTGTGTGACCTATTAAATGGTTACTAATCTTGGAGATGACGGCGATGTGTGACCTACTAAATGGTTACACAGTTTGAAGATGATGGCGATGAATGACTTACTAAATGATGGTTACACAGCTTGGAGATGATGGCGGTGTGTGATCTACTAAATGGTTACACATCTTGGAGATGACGGCGATGTGTGACCTACTAAATGGTTACACAGCTTGGAGATGATGACGGTGTGTGACCTACTAAACGGTTACAAAGCTTGGAGATGATGGTGGTGTGTGACCTACTAAATGCGTATAAAGCTTGGAGATGATGTCGATGTGTGACCTACTAAATGGTTACACAGCTTGGAGATGATGGCGGTGTGTGACTTAATAAATGGTTACACAGCTTGGAGATGATGGCGGTGTTTGACCTACTAAATGGTTACACAGCTTTGAGATGACGGCGGTGTGTGACCTACAAAATGGTTACACCGCTTGGAGATGACGACGGTGTATGACCTATTAAATGGTTACAAAGTTTGGAGATGATGGTGGTGCGACTTACAAAAATCAAAACCTGGCGATGATGGTGGTGTTTGACCTACCTAATGATACCAAAGCCTGCCGATCATGCTAGTATGTGACTTACCTTATAGTACCAAATCCTAACGATGAAGCTGGTGTGTGACTTACTTAATACCAAAGCCCGCCGATGATGCTGGTGGGTGACATACCTGATGATACCAAAGTCCTGTGTCCATAGTAGGGAGCCTATAGACCGTTTCTTTTCTGCGTGAACGAACTTTCGCTGGGACTTCATCTGCTCAACATCGCAGATCTAACAAAACAGAGTTGAATTTAAATGGTTGGTCTTAAATTGCAAAGGCAATGTGAATCTTAGGTCGGGGTATTTTTAGATGTGTAACATTTCTTACAGAAATTGAGTCTTCAGCAGTTTTTTAACTACCGAGATTTATCTTTAAGTACACATTTCTTAAACGTAGATTATTAGGAGGTGGTTAGTAGTTGGGAAAAGGACGAACGCAAATTCCCTGAATCCGCCCATATAGATGTGTTTCTTTTATGCATGGGTTGGGGTACGTTGTATACTCCGAATTGAGTTAAAATGAATTAAGAGTTGGTAACTCTTAATTTGACAGATGGTTATATTGTAGTTAAGGAGTTCGAATTCGCAATATAAGTTACATATTATATACCGTATCGTTAGTAGCCTTAGAATTGAAAGGGAGTACATCTTTTGTAAAAAATGTTCCTGTTGTTGGCGGGATAGTGGTATATGCATCTAGTTACATAACTGTAGCACCAACTGAACAAAAAATACTCTTTGGGTTCATTACGGCTCTCCAAGTAGCTCCGATTTGTTGGAATATGGGTATGATTTTACACACGATAGTATGCACAATGCTGAAAATGTGAAGGTAGATAAAAAAAACACCCACATGTAATTATAGTTTCTATTACCACTATTTCTCCCTCGTTATCCGAGATGGCAAGCACCTTATCACGGGGGCTCCAACAGAGGGCGCTGATATAGAAACGGCTAGTTTCTAGCTCTGGGAAGTGAATCTCTATGCGCTGGCATTCTTTTGAGTCTGCATTCCACACGTACGCGGATTGGTACAGGGCAACAGCTATTAGGTTCCGGTTACTCCAGTCGAGTAGGTTTGTATCTGTAAAAGATAGGGTACCTTTTGTTTTTTATCATTTAAATCATAAGATACTGTTAATAGTCAGGTAAAGTCCATTTAAAAACACCTAATCTGTTTGTGCGCTCACCAAAACTTATACTATACCAAACGTATAACGTAACATGATCGTGTATGTCTATATAACGTATGAGGGACACTTATTTCAAAATGAAATGGAAACACTTATCGTTGCTATTGAGTTTTTCGATGTACTGAAGTGTAGGCTGAGGATATGCTTAAATGTGTGCTAGAATACATTTTAATTACTTCCTGGTTGGTATCTAATCAATTTGCACTAAACTAGGCCACATACATAAACCGATTTAATTATTATATTGTTAATGAAATAGTTTGATCGGGAAAACTCGACGACTCGGCTAGTTTTTGTTGAATAAATCATAATATTAATTCATACATTAGGCTATAATTCCTGTTTTGTATATGTGATCTAACTATACTTTTTTAATAACATGTACAACTGCAATATGAACCCCATATTAATTAATATTTATGAGTTAACAGCAAAAATACATGGAGTCGTTATTGTTTCCAATTCAATATTTCAATAATTGATTTCTTCAAAAAAACAAAAAAAAATACAAAAATCAAAAAACCGAACTTAATAAGAAGAAGATTATTATGCAATAACCCTAACATGTCATGAGCATCATATCATCAATAATTAAATTTATGATACAATTGTGGCATGGTAAGACGAAGTCTATTCAGGTACATAGTTATAATAACAAATGGCATTATATATTACTGAAAGGTAAATTTTTGTTCTTGTTTGAGTTACACTGTCATTTTAAGAAAATATACGTTACACGCACTTGTGCCAGGAAGAGACGGAGTGACTGATATATATGTTTAACTTATATCATATAACAAATATTGATTTAACATATTCAAAACTTACACTCTAAGCATCGCGTCGTTTTTCAAATGCTTCGTATACATAGATTGCTAGATTTTTAATCTCAGTAGCGTTTTCACTGTTTATTAATTTCAAAAATGTAAAACAATTTGGATGTTCCCAATAATACTTTTTGATATATTTAGTATGCAACTCCAGATAAGCTTGACATTCGATGACAAAGTGGTACTCGTCTTCTAAGACTTGACAAAATGTGCATTTTCGTTCATCAAATGGTACACATATAGGTTTTCGCCATCTTCCAGATTCTACTGCCAGTCTATGCGAAGGAATTCTTAATCGAGAGAGGTCCATTCTGTATTTACGTATGTCTACTACATCTAAGTATTTATTAAAACCAAAATCGACTATATTTCTATAAAATAAAGCTCTGCTTGAGTTTTGCAAACCACCATTAAGATCTTGCAGCCATATATCTTTAATTCTTAGTTTCATCTGATAAGGAATAACTGTATATCGCCCACCCCTTGAGCAAGCCTGACCTCGTAGAAACCTATAATTTAGACAATAGTAACTTTACTTGAGAAACCCAATTTTCTTGGATTAGTCTCTGCACTGAGTTTAAGGCGTCTATACACGTGATTAATAATTTTTTTTCTAAGCTCGTAACAATGTTCCACCAATACTTTATAATATTGTATAACCGATAACATCTACCTATGTCTCCGTACACAAAACTATTTTGAGCCGATATCTTAACCCCTAATAATCATTTACAAAAGCTTAAAACATCCTATTTGCAAACCTTTATTAAATCCCCAAACTTCGGATGAATAATTAAGAATGGGCAAAATCAATTTATCAAAAGATCAAGAGTATGCTTAGGAGGCAAACCGGTAATTTTATACAAATATGTGTTCATCTTAAAAATAGTATTTAAGGCTTGACCCGCTAACATTTTATCATTTCATAAAAAGTACCCCTAAATATTTAAATTTATTTACTATTTCCAGTTCACCATCTTTGTAATGAAAATGCAAGTTTTGAGTCAGACTTCCTCCCCTTTTGAAAATCATTACCTTAGTTGTATCTTAATTCACTGTCAAATTCCATCTATCACAATAATCTGCCCACAACATTTAAGGAATCCTGAAGACCCTCTGCACTTTTTGAGAACAAAATTATATCATCTGTGTATAAAAGCAAACATATATAGCGATACCTTCAACACCCTTTGATCTAAAAATGTTTTCAGTATCATTCAGATAAAGACTAAATAAAAAAGGTGATAAGCTTTCACCTTGTCTGACTCCTAAACTACATGGAAAACAACAAAATACGACTCGGCCCAATTATCTAACCTATTATTTAAAATGCGCGTGAACAATTTGCCGAATGTGCTTAATAAAGTTATTTCCCTATAGGTTAGATGGGTCGTCACTATCGCCACCTTTTGGGATGGGAACTATGAATCCTTCACTCCATTTTTCTGGAAAGTATCCATATTGTAAACAACAATTAAATAATGTATGCAGCTTATGAGATGCTTGTGCACAATTCATATGAAATAGAAGCCAATTTATGATGGTGTTCTCTTTTATTTGTATTGGTACCAATTACTCTTCTAGATCATCCCTGTCCCTTTAATGACCAGAAACCAATATGTATCATACTTTTTTTTAAACGTACTCCAATTTTTGACGAAACCGTTATTCTTGGTCGGGGCGCTTGTTTCAGCCAATATTATATTTTTTTTAGACTTCAGACAAAATTCAGCTTTAAACTAAAGCAGTTGTATATCAATGAAACAGACATTTGTAGTATTAAATAAAAATACCTTGCTTTTCAAAATCGGTTTAGAATTGAGAAATAAAAATATCACGTGCGACAGTTGTTTTCCGTAAAGCATCAAAAATTAGAAAAAAAAAAAGTATTCAGATTTTGTATCCAAAATGGTTTTAATGTGTTGGACAAACTTAAATTAAAACATCCTGAAAGTTTATAGCAAACAGAAGTTATTTAATTTTCTGCTGCACCGGCAACAAGGAGTTTACATCGGGAAAAGCCCCACCAAAAAGGCATTTTGGATGTAACATATTTATTTCTAAACCGATTTTAACTAAAGTATCTTTTATTTAACACTAAAAACGACAGTTTCAATGATATATGTAAGTAAGTCTTGTTAAAATAACTCACGTTATTGCCCCGAATAATATTTTTAATTGAACGCTGACCTAGATTACCTGTCCTACAAAAGTTATTGACCAATCCCACTAGGAGCTCGACTTTTAAGTGAGAAAATGTCGATTCTTATGGATGCGGGAGGCACTAGCCAGGTAAAAAAATGTATGGTTTGCCGCCTCTACCACTAAAAATCGACTGACATATACAGCCTAAAATGTGCTGAAAAAATGACGTAAAATCTATTCAACACTAATAGTTATGGGAATTCTAGGTCATCTCCGTCGAAATGTAACGTAAAATAGTCTTTATTGAAGTTGACCTAAACTGTGACTTGAAACTATAAAGTACACTCAAGTAGACCACCTATTTTTTCCTGGGTGGAACCAGTACTATATAGCTCCAGACATCCGTTAGAATCGACAATGTTTCACTTAAAGTCGAGCTCCTAGTGTGATTCGAACCCGAAGCGGTGAAAACCGAGAAGGTTTCAAGCACATCATCTTGACCATCCCAGACACGGACGCACTTCTTACGGACAGACGTAACACCTGTATTATTGGCATGACCGTGGACATAGAGGATCTTACATGAGTACTCATTCATTATTGAATTTATTAAACTCGTTAGCAAAAATTATATAACGAAGAGCCGAGCATTATACCATTTTTGCTAACGAGTTTAATAAATTCAATAATGAATGAGAACGAATGTTAGATTCTATTTATCACATAACTCACATATCGAATTGCATTTTGCCTGTCGCTTTAACACGCGAAACCGACATAAACTGTGGGAATTGGATCATAGTCATTATCGATTTATACTAGGCTTATTTGCATACTTATATAACTAGTGGTATTTCGAAAATATAGAATAAATGGAGTTATTCCACTCCCACATTGTAAGTTATGTGCTAATAAATGTTATTGTAATTATAGGGCAAAACAATACAAAAATAAACGATGTACTCACAAAAGTCGTCTCTGAGACCGGGCATGTCCATAATACATTCCGGCGAATTGGGAATCCGTCGCCGTCGTTCAACTGATGGAGAAACGTAGCCTTCGTCGGGACTTGTCGGGAAGAACTTGTTTATGTTACAATTAAATGGACCTGAAAGCATGATTTAACGAAATAAAACGTGTAATTGATAAAATTAATCGCTCTCTACTGCCCCTACTGCCGCTTACCCCCGCCACCATAAACATGTTGAACTGTTGTTTTTTCCTTGAATAATACCGACAAATGTCCCGGTCTATAGAACCATGTCCAGATGTACTGATGCATGCCTGTGTATATAAATGCATGTCTGGGTAATAGAATTAATATAATGGCGAAATTTGTAACTGAACGAAAATAAGACTTACTAAGTAACTTAAGTTACACACATTTTACTGCTTTTAGAAGAACTGCTTATACACTCTTTGGTAGTTTGTGGTAGCGCAGAAACAGGGGAAAAGTCCATAGGATTCGGGAACCGTGCCTTGGGCCTAAATTAAAATATTGTTTGTTTGCCCTTTACCTACCTGTTTAGCTCCGACATAAAATATTTTATTGGGCTTCCAAAAACAATTTGTTTTTATTTTTATTTTCTTGGACAGATTGCAGCAAGCAATACAAAAGTGTACACTACAAAATTGTATAAAGTTGGTACTTGTAAAAGCAGTCAACCTTACAGTTTAATGTATTGTAATAGCACACATTAAATATTAATTGCAAACACACAATATACATTGTAGAATAGATACATGTTAAAATATATCATTATAAAAAAACATGCAAGAACATATAGTTTTATCAAATAAAATAAAATAATTTACCTACCTATACTCCGATACAGGGGACCGTCCGGTTTATTTCTTTCTTTCGATATTGCTCAGTCTGGAGGCAATATATATATAATTCACATTATGTATTATGCTTGTATTGTGCGCCAGAGACCTTTGAGTTTGTTTACCTAATAAAGAATAACTGACTTGAATAATTGAATAAATAGAGAAACAGAGGAGGAAAATGAATACTACACTGAATTACTCACTTGTTGTTTTGGGCGAACTTGAGCTAATGGGTAGAATTTTACCATCTCTGTTTTGAACAGCGTTTGAAAGTAGTTTCCAGTACGTCTTCGCGTTTGTACTTTTGTACTGTGCTGGCTCGTTTTCCATGGTATCCGAAGAACACGACTGAAGTCGCGCGTATGAAGCATCAACATCTAAATTCGGACGATATGGGATAAATCTGTCAAACGCCCTCAGCCGATTGCTTGAAACGGAATACCGTCGCTCAGCCATTATTTTTGTTTACCTTTTCACTAATCCCCTATTCACTAATCCACCGTACTGGCTTTTGTTTGATTGTCAGTCCTTTGCACATGGCGAGTATTGTCCACGGAATGCACGTGAACGGTGTTTAGGTAAGTACACAAATCAGATAAAGCGTGCGCGGTGAAAAATAAATATGGGTAAATAAATCGTCAGGAAAAAAACAATATTATAAATGTGTCAGTTTTAATAATTTCGATGTAGGAAGCGTTTAAACGATAACAACGTTTACTTAATTAGCATACAGTGATTACTAGTTACTAACAAATACTTACATCTTTAGTGTAGTATACATCTGGCAAATAGGTCGTATTTTATTATAAATAATGTATATAATGTATACATATATACATATATACAGTGGGCAAATATTGTGTGTTTTATCACCATGTATATATAGTGTATACAGTAGGCATATACGTCGTGTTTTGTCACCATGTATAGTGTATACAGTAGACATATACGTCGTGTTGTATCACCATGTATAGTGTACACAGTAGGAATATACGTCGTGTTTTGTCACCATGTATAGTGTATACAGTAGACATATGCGTCGTGTTGTATCACCATGTATAGTGTATACAGTAGACATATACGTCGTGTTTTGTCACCATGTATAGTGTATACAGTAGGCATATAATTCGTGCTGTATCACCATGTAAAATGTATACAGTAGCATATACTTCGTGTTGTATCACAATGTATAGTGTATACAGTAGGCATATAATTCATATGTTATCACCATGCATATAATGTATACAGTAGACATATACTTCGTGTTTTGTCACCATGTACAGTGTATACAGCAGGCATATAATTCGTGTTGTATCACCATGTATTGTGTATACAGTAGGCATATACGTCGTGTTATACATATGCGACGTGTTTTGTCACCATGTATAGTGTATACAGTATACATATACGTCGTGTTGTATCACCATGTATAGTCTATACAGTAGACGTATACGTCGTGTTTTGTCACCATGCATAGTGTATACAGTAGGCATATGATTCGTGTTTAATCACCATGTATAATATATACAGTAGGCATATAATACGATCACCATGTATAGTGTATATAGTAGGCACATACTTCGTGTTTTATCATAATGCATAGTGAATACAGTAGGAAAATAATTCATGCATAAACAGTAGTCGTATCATTCGTGTTGTATCACCATTAGTATTTTATCAACCTATATAATGTATACAGTAGGCATATATACGTCGTGTTTTATCACCATTTGTCATACTGCAAAGAAAATTCTCAGGATTTCATTGGTCAATGCGCCGACGTGAACATAGGACGAATTCCCCGTAGGTACCCACAAAACAAAATGGCGACGATAACGTTGCCGATTCGTTTCGGAAACCGCCGATTGTTTCCTTCTTATCGCTTTTCTGCGCATTCCACTGTGTAAAAGTCTAAAATAATCGTAAGTCTATTTTCTTGTCAATTTTACAGGTAATAAAACGTTAACTTAGTGATAAAATACGTTTATTTTATTAAAAAATCCGCCAAATTTAACGACGTTAGAGCGATGAAGTCACGAAAATAAACAACGTCTAGTTAGAGGCACGTTACGGGGAAATTGGCGCAATAAAAATGAAACCGTGGTTTTGGCTGTTCTTTTTTCTTAAATAAATGGTTACAACTTTAAGTATGACAAATTCGTTATTAGGATTCTTGACAGGGAACATGGGCTCGCATTCCCTAACGGCTCGGGTGAATATAATTTCCAGGCAGGGAATGTGAGCCGATGTCCCCTGTCAAGAATCCTAATAATTAATATTGTCATACTGCAAAGAAAATTCTCGGGATTTTATTGGTCAATGGGCCGTAGGCATGAGCCCATGTCTACGTCTCGCGACGTGAACATAGGACAATTTCCCAGTATGTACCCCATACCTGCAATACACAAAAACAAAATGGCGACGATCACGTTGCCGATTCGTTTTTGAAACCGCCGATTGTTTCCTTTCTATTGCTTTTCTGCATTTTCCATTGTGTGTAAACGTCTGAAATAATCGTAAGTATATTTTTTTTTGCAAGTTTACAGGTAATAAAACATTAACATAGTGATAAAATACGTTTATTTTATGAAAAAATCTGCCAAATATATTGACGTTAGAGCGATGACGTCACGAAAATAAACAACGTCTAGTTCAGGTGGGAAGCAGATTGGTTTTTAGCTCCGCCGTCCACTTTTCATAGCAACACGTACATGGCAACGGAAAGTAGTACGTCATTTTCCGTCAACGTAAAAAAAAGTGAAACGGCTACGGATTCCTGTTAGGGCCATCGCGATCTCGCGTTTTCAATTTCGCAAGATTGCGAGATTGCGAAATAAATTTCGCATTCTCGTCCTATTCTACATTGAAAAAAACGCGAGGTTTGCAAGCCAAACGTCGTGCAAACCTCGCGATTTTATCAAGTTTTTATTTGGACGAGATGGCGAGAATGCGAAATAAATCTCGCATTCTCGCCGTATTTTACAATGAAAAAAACGCGAGATTTGCAAATCAAACTTCGTGCAAACCTCGCGCTTTTATATCTGCCTATTGTACGATGAAAAAAACGCGAGCATTACGCGCAGTTTGGGTTAGCAAACCTCGCGTTTTTATCTTCGATGTATCAGAGGGCAAAAACAAGAAAACATATTTCTTATTCTCGTAATCTAATAATAATAAAATCGCGAGGTTTGCACGACGTTTGATTTGCAATCCTTGCGTTTTTTTCATTGTACAATATGCCGATATAAAATCGCGAGGTTTGCACGAAGTTTGATTGCAAATCTCGCGGGTTTTTTCATTGTAGAATATAGGGGCTGGCGTGGCGCAGTCGGTAGCGCGGCGGATTTGTAACCGGAGGCCCCGGGTTCAATCCTCCGTGGTGCCACTGAGTTCCGTCGGTGTGTTCTTGGGCAAGACACTTTACCTTAGCCTCGTCCGTCGGATGGGGACGTAAACCGGGCGGTCCCGTGTATCGGTCTATCCTCCGAGCACGTTAAAGAACAATAGGAATCTATTCGATAATAAGAGTAGGGCAGGTTCCCGGATTCCTATGTATCCTTCCCCTCTCTCTGGGGCGGCTCTAAATAACCTATACTGTGTTGATGAGCCGTTAAACAACATTCAATTCAATTCATTGTAGAATACGGCGAGAATGCGAGATTTATTTCGCATTCTCGCAGTCTCGTCCAAATGAAAACGTGATAAAATCGCGAGGTTTGCACGATGTTTGGCTTACAAACTTCGCGTTTTTTCCAAGGTAATATAGGACGAGAATGCGAAATTTATTTCGCAATCTCGCAATCTCGCGAAATTGAAAACGCGAGATCGCGATGGCCCTAACAGGATTCCCTCGCGATTTTATCACGTTTTCATTTGGACGAGATTGCGAGAATGCGAAATAAATCTCGCATTCTCGCCGTATTCTACAATGAAAAAAAACTCGAGATTTGCAATCAAACTTCGTGCAAACCTCGCGATTTTATATCGGCATATTGTACAATGAAAAAAACGCGAGGATTGCAAATCAAACTTCGTGCAAACCTCGCAATTTTATTCTTATTAGATTACGAGAATAAGAAATATGTTTTCTTGTTTTTTGCCCTCTGGTATATCGTAGAAAAAACCGCGAGGTTTGCTAACCCAAACTTCGCGTAAATCTCGCGTTTTTTTCATGGTACAATAGGGATGTAAAAGCGCGAGGTTTGCACGAAGTTTGATTTGCAAATCTCGCGTTTTTTCATTGTAGAATACGGCGAGAATGCGAGATTTATTTCGCATTCTCGCGATCTCGTCCAGATGAAAACGTGATAAAATCGCGAGGTTTGTACGAAGTTGGCATTTCGATTGCGGATATTAAACGAAATGCATTAGTTTCGTACGCAACAGCCGTTAGAGTTGTTGTTTACAGAGTGACTGCGTTTAGGCACGGGGTCTTCCGACTAAAAAAATTGACCAGTTTTTCAACGTTTCGTTGACGATTTCTCAGTACTGTATTGAGCGATATTAAAATATATACCAATGTTGGACACCTTGAACATTTGGGTATAGAAGGCATGTAGAGTTAAATGATTTGCTCTTTTAATTAAAACAATATTGTGCATATACTGAACTTAGTGAGAATTTCCTGTATGCCAAGTGATTACCCTTGTATAATGTTCTATTCTATGATATTGCTGCTGGACTCAGATGTCTTCCCAACTCATGTAGGACACTTTTGTTCGATTTCAACTGGTATTTAGCGACAAAGCACATGAGCCGGACCCCTGTGGAAAGGTTGGGGCGCCTGTGAAGATAATTGTTTGTTTTGTTAGTTGTATGCGAGTGCGCATGCGTCGAGTAAGTAGGGTTTGATCTGTCACTCATGTTTGTTGTGGAAGATCTGTCACTCACGTTTGTTAGCCCTTTATCAAACTCGCAGTACATTCTGATTACCACAATGTTGACATGGCCTTACCATCATGTACAGGGCCTTACTATATCTATCCCCATGCTTGACATACTCATCATGGCGACATCACCTTCATCATACCCAAATGTACAGGTGCGGCACACTCTGAAGGTGACGATATGGGTAAAAATATTACTTGATATTTGGTAGAAACAACGTTGGCTACATACAAGGCATTTCCTTAGTTTTGTTCGTGAGATGTACAGCACATACTCATCATGACTACATCATAGTAAAATATAACGTTCGCTTAAGGTCGTGTGCTGAAATGAATTTGCATAGGACATTCCAGGGGTTGTGTGTTTCAGTTCAGCTGGGTTGTTGCACACATGATATAGAACTTACATGTGTATGTCAGCGGCAGGTGTCAACGTTTGTGTGTATCCTGTGCTGAAAGTCTGCATGTGTTACATTTTGCATGCTACCGCAGCCAGGCACTGCAAAGAATGCAAGCTCAAGCAGCTATCTCCAACAAACACGTTTCTGTATATGTGAAACCGAAACATTCACAGAGTTCAATGTATGGTTATATTTGTCCAGTTTTGCGATAATTTCCCATCCAAATCCACATGCAGTCTGCCATCGCCACGGCCGTTTCTCAATGGAAGTCACAAATCCCCGCGATCATACCGCATGTTGTCACCTGCAATGGCGCGTTGCTTCCCCACAAGCGTAGATTTTGTATATATATTGCAAAATGTGGTTTCAAAATGTGGTTTTCAGTATAATAAACAAATACAACTTCAATTTCCAGTATATGAAATACAACTGTGTACAACTAATTAGTAGGCACTTAAAAGGGACACATGGCAATCTTGCAGTAATTGAAATGGGTGTCACAATTTATATATCCAGTATCATTTTTACTTTTACCCTGGTTACATTTAAATAAACAAAATTTCAAGTATTCACTATTTCGTCTTGTTATACTATAAGTTTTTTAATATATTACTGGTGCAATAAGATAAAAAATAATAATATGCAAAAACAAATGGCTTAATACAATTCTTATAATTAACATTAATGATAAAAACTAACGGGGCGCTGATAGTTTTTGAAAACTCTAGATTGCAACGTGTTCCTTCAACACTTATCAGTGATTGTAAAGTTCAAAAACACAGACGGGCTGAGTATCTCTGGCTAATTCGTAAGCAAACATTTTCAAATTTTCTGTTTTGATCAGCCATTTTGGCCGCTAGAGGGCGCCACATTATTTGATGTTTTACCCGGATCGATCACGCAGTTAAAATCTGTGAATAATGTCACAACTTTATATGACAGATAACGTTGAGCGCGGAGACAAAAACCAGTTGATTGACAGCAAGAGGCGTAACAGTGGGCGGAGTCTTATCGCACCGACAATTTGGTTTTCAATAAACGCTGGTTTTCACTAAACGCTGACATAATTAGTTTATCGATCTAAATTGATTGTCACTAATTAGCTAAAACACTCAGCGGGATAGTGGCTTATAAACAGTGAAAGACTTTGTGAATTGGAATTCGGGATTTTCCGAGGTCTTTTAGACAAAATCGGTCGGAAATTTGGATTCGCCAGACCGCCGATGTCTGGCGAATTTGGTGTGTATTTCTTACGGTTTTCATTCGCCAGTTCAGGTTACTTTTCGCCTATGGCGATTTGGCGAATGGCCTAGTAAGCCCATTAAAAATAACCATTGGTATTCGTGAACAGTCGTAAAGATGTGTTAATGCTCTGATCAATGAAATATGAACCCCAAATTGTACTTTTGTTTTCGATCGCTGTCGTACAAATTCGTTACCTCACCGGTTGACTCATAAAATATGTTGACGATTTTAGCCGAGTATTTTCAAATAAAACTCACAATGTTCCGTCGTATATGCAAGCGTCTAATCATTTGAATCGATAAAGCATGTCGTCTGAGAACAAGTTAAATGTCAGCACCAAATTTCCTTCATAGGAGGGAGAACAGCCTAAAAAACAGCGGGTTAAAGTCAATACTTGTCAAAAACAATAAACTAACATCTTGTGTGGTGTCACATATTAGTACTGCAAACAATTTAACGTTTTTGCAACAACGGTGTCGGACAAACACTGGTATTTATAAATTGTCCTTGAAAACAGTGGGAAAACCTGGAAAAGACCTTGGATTTTGTTTTCAAAAAACTGTGGGAACCCTGTAATACACTTACTTTGTACAGACTAGTTCTCCTGCTACCCTGGCTGGCATTCAACAACTAGTGACCTATAACATTGCCATGTGCCGGTTGAATGAATGTTGAAAATGTACAGTCCCCTGCACACTTAGACAGTAGAACATCCACAGACACTTTCACCTCTTGTCTGCACCGTATTTTCAATACTATAACACTTAGAGATACCAAACTTGGTATGTGGATACATCTTGGGATAGCTGTGTGTCGCATACCAAAATAAGGCCACTGTGACCTTGACCTGTGACCTCTGTCATAGAAAATGCTTGTCCAGACCGTATTTTCGATACTATAACACTAAGTCTTAGAGATAGCAAACTTGGTATTTAGATACATCTTGGGATGGTGATGTGTCGCGTACCAGAATAAGGTAATTGTGACCTTGACCTGTGACCTCTGTCATAGAAAATGCTTGTCCGGACCATATTTTCAATACAATAACACTTAGAAATACCAAACTTGGTATGTTGATACATCTTGGGATAGCCGTAGGTCGCATACCAAAATAAGGTCACTATGACCTCTGTCATACCCCAAACATTGTGAGAAGCATCAGTATGAAGTGGAACTGCGCATATACATGATGTCATGGGTTATGCTTTGCAAGAATATTAATAACTTTCTGTGATAGTTATGGCTCCCCCACACAAAGTGTGGAGGGGAGCCATATTGATTTTGTGCTGTCTGTCTGTCTGTGTCACAAACGATGTCCGATCTATAACTAGAGAATGGTTGGACCTATTGTCCTCAAATTTAGAAGGATGGTTGATCATGACTATTAGATGACCCCTATTGATTTTGGGGTCACTAGGTCAAAGGTCAAGGTCGCGGTGACATTGACTATCAAAAAGATTCCGATTAATAACTAGAGAATGGTTTGACCTAGGGTCTTCAGACTTGAAAGGATGGTTGGTCATGACCAGTAGATGACCCCTATTGATTTTGGGGTCACTTGGTCAAAGGTCAAGGTCGCGGTGACATTGACTATCAAAACTATATCCGATCAATAACTACACAATGGTTGGACCTAGGGTCCTCAAACTTGGAAGGATTGTTGGTCATGACCAGTAGATGACCCCTATTGATTTTAGGGTCACTAGGTTTAAGGTCAAGGTCGCAGTGACATTGACTATCAAAACGATATCCGATTAATAACTACACAATGGTTAGACCTAGGGTCCTCAAACTTGGAAGGATGGTTGGTCATGACCAGTAGATGACCCCTATTGATTTTGGGGTCACTAGGTAAAGGTCAACATATGGTGACATTGACTATCAAATCGATGTTCACTAGGTCAAAGGTCAAGATCGCGGTGACATTGACTATCAAACGATGTCTGATCAATAACTAGAGAATGTTTGGACCTAGGGTTCTCAAACTTGTAAGGATGGTTGGTCATGACCAGCAGATGACCCCTTTTGATTTTGGGGTCACTAGGTCAAAGGTCAAGCTAGCGATGACATTGACTATCAAAACGATGTCCGATCAATAACTAGAGAATGGTTGGACCTAGGGTCCTCAAACTTGGAAGGATGGTTGGTCATGACCAGAACATGACCCCTATTGATATCAAAACGATCCCCGATCAATAACAAAACAATGTCCAATCAATAACTAGAGAATGGTTGGACCTAGGATCCTCAAACTTGGAAGGATGGTTGACCAATAAATATAACTGATACAGGTTGTAGATACAGTCACAGGGATATTGAATATCAAAACGATCTCAGATCAATGAGAACGGTTGGACCTAGAGTCGTCAATTATGTCTGTTCGGGCGAGTGGGGGAGCCATACGTTTTTGTCCAATAACAATTTCTAGTTTTAGTTTGACATTCTTTTGATCTACATCTTTATTAATTTCGCTTAGTTTTGTACACTCTTTTTGTGATGTCTGGGCGATCTCTGTAGTGTAAGGAAACACACTTTTCTTTCGAGAAAAGAGATTCAAGTTCAAGTCTTGGCAGGGACCTGACACACTGAGTTGTACATACAATTGTTTTTTTCCACATCAGTAATGTTGTTTTTGTATATTAAACATATTTTTCAACAAAATACCTATTCTCATTTGTCACTTTCCGCCAAATCTACAACATCTCATGCACCCCACTTTAAGGGATGCACAGCAATCTTCATTTCAGATTTTGTAGTGTCCCTTCACTTCTTCAGTTCCCTACCGATTATTCAATCATGACCGTTATATCTTGGTAGTAATACTCATCCTTACAGCAGGTTGTCACACGGTTATTCTTCCGTAAATCACCCCAGCAACGACTAAGCCAGTGCCCTTCAATTAATAGATTATTGCACACCACAACAAAGTGTGGTCGGAGCGCCATGTTCATTTTGACCCCTATTGATTTTGGTGTCACCAGGTCAAAGGTCACATCCGGGCTAACATTGACTATCCAAACGGTGTCCGATAAATAACTACAGAATGGTTGGCAGAAGGGTACCCAAACTTAGAGGGATGGTTGCTCATGACCAGTCGATGGCCCTTATTGATTTTGGGGTCACTAGGTCAAAGGTCAAGGTCGTGTTGACATTAGCTATCGAAACGATGTCCGATCAATAACTACAGAATGGTTGGACCTAGGGCCCCCAAACTTGGAAGAACGCTTTACCATTACAACTAGATGACATCTATTCATTTTGGGGTCACTACATCAAAGTTCAAGGTCGCGGTCACATTCGCTATCTAAAGATGTCCGATCAATAACTACACAACGGTTGGTCCTACGGTCCTCAACCTTGAAAGGATGGTTGGTCATGACCAGTAGATAACCTGTTCTTAGCTCCACTGATCAGAGATCAGCAGAGCTTATGCCGTGGTGCGGCGTGTCTGTCTGTCTGTAAACTTTTATTTGTAGCGACTACTCCTCTGAAAGTACTTGATACTTGACGGATTTTCATGAAACTTCACACGAATGTTGCTCTTCATGTCTAATTGATTCTAGCAAAATTTCAGGTCGGCCGGAAATACAAGATGGCCGCCATGGCTAAAAAAAGATTTTCAAAATACAAGTTTGTAGCGACTACTTCTTGAAAACTATAAGTGATATTCATATGGGACTTTTCCTAAAAATGATACAGCATGACATGATGTTGGTCCTTGTCAAAAATCGTTCTAATTCGATGTTAAACATAGCTGTCAGTAGCCATCTTTGTTTACATAGAGTTATATAATGAAAACTTGTAGCCACTACTCCTCTGAAACGACTTAACGGATTTCCATGAAACTTCACAGGAATGTTGCTCTTCATGTCTAATTGATCCTAGCAAAATTTCAGATCGGCCAGATATTCAAGATGGCCGCCACAGTCAAAAATAGATTTAAAAAACATAAGTTTGTAGCGACTACTTCTTTAAAACTATAAGTGATATTGATATGTGACTTTTTCTAAAATGATCAGCATGACATGATGGTTATTCGAGTCGAACATTATTTTGATTCGACGTTAAACATGGCTGCCAGTGGCCATCTTTGTTTACATAGAGTTATATCATGAAAACTTGTAGCGACTACTCCTCTGAAACTACTTGATGGCTTTTCATGAAACTTCACATGAATGTTGCTCTTCATGTCTAAATGATCTTAGCAAAATTTCAGGTCGTCCGGAAATTCAAGATGGCCGCCATGGCTAAAAATAGATTTTTAAAAAATAAGTTTGTAGCGACTACTTCTTGAAAACTATAAAATATATTGCTATGGGACTTTTTCTAAAATGATCAGCATGGCATGATGGTTATAGGAGTCGAACATCATTTTGATTCAATGTTAAACATGGCTGTCAGCGGCCATCTTTGTTTACATAGAATTATATAATGAAAACTTGTAGCGACTACTCCTCTGAAACTTTTTGACGGATTTCCATGAGACTTCACAGGAAAGCTGTTCTTGATGTCTAATTGATCCAAGCAAAATTTCAGGTCGGCCGGAAATTCAAGATGGCCGCTACGGCTAAAAATAGATTTTCATAAAGCAAGTTTGTATCGACTACTTCCTGAAATCAAAATCAATCAGTAGAGTTTCAAGGTCATTGACCTCTTGTTATTTTCCGGTCACTAGATCGGAGGTCAGGGTTGCGGTGCCCTTCACTATCAATACGATGTCCTATCAACAACTACAAACTTGATGGATCTAGGTCCTCCAACTTGAAAGGATGAATGGTTGCTCATGACCAGTACATGACCCTTATCCTTATTCATTTAAAGGTCAAGGTGCCGGTGACCTTCACTATCAAAACGATCCCGGATCCAGAACATCTACATGCAGTCCGTACTTCCCATGGTATAATATATGTGTTATACCTTTTCTTGTTAAAGGAAATTTAACTTGGGCTGTCGTATATACCGTATTTCCTCTAACAGTAGCTCCCAGGCGCTATGGAAAGTGCGAAGAGAGGCACTACTATTATGATACAAATTTTCAATATACTGGTACTGATACTGGTACTGATACTGGACTAATAAACTAATACTAATGTTCGACAAAATCTTCAAGATTGCATATGTCCCTTTAAAGTGTCCTATTATTTGTAATTTAACTGGGGCGGTCTTTAATAATATCGCTGTAAACTGTCAACATCACAGAGAAACTTTCATGTTGTATCATCGTGTATCCATTGTTTTATGTGATAGAATTTCACAATATCTCAATAAAAAAACAAAAAAGTAAAGTATCCCAATGAGCTGGACAATTATACTTATAGTTAGGCAAAAAAAGAAATTGTGTTTTTGTAACCTGACCAGACTCCCTTATCACTCCTCTTTTTTTTTAAAGTAGCTATCCCGCCAAATAACTACAAAATTACACTAGAAAACCGTTTATCGAAACTCTATCCAGGTGTTCAGGTCTTATAACAATGTATATGTGCCGATTAAAAGTATAGGTTTATTAATAGGTTCTTAGAATACCCGTGATTGAATATCCGTAAAATGATGGTAACTCTTAATTCGACACTCCAGTTTTGGGTTTGGTCCGGCTGGTTCAAGCTGTTTATACTGTGTATGTAGATTTTGGATTCTCAGAATATGTAAGTTATCTATATTCTTTGTCATCAGTAGGTTAAGAAACAGTGTACATAATGTTTATAAAATCTGACTTGTTGGCGGGATGGCTACTTTAATGAGAATAATAAAAACATCTGTACAAATCGGGTTCTGCCACTCAAATAAATCATGTTTCTCAAGCTTATTAAAATCTTCATTTATAAAAACCACGTTAAAGAACCATAGAAATGTATTCCCGAATTTCCCTCTATGGGGTGGCTCGAAATTTTAACATTTGCTAGTAAGATAGATCGAGTAAATTCCACTCTCTGGGGTGGCTCGAAATATTGCCATATCATAACATAAGCTTAATTAACCTATATCACAGGGGTCAAATATATTAAAGTTTATAGCTTTAGCTACCCAGGGCTAGGCTCAGTCTCAGAGCTGGAACTTGGAGATGGCACTTGACAGAAGGTGGCAACATCTGCAAAAGATCCCTGAAAGAAAAATCAATTGTTATGTACAGTAGATGTGTTAATCATTTACAGTACTGCTGGGAGGGGGGGGGGGGGGGGGGGGGGGGGGGGGGGGGGGGGGGGGGGGCAGGGGGGGGCAACGGTGCATTTCTGCTCTGCGGTCATAGAGGGGGTTTGGGGACAAGGCCATTTATTTTTGGGGAACAATGGAACATTGTCCGTTATTGGTAGTATTTTTGGGGAACAAGGCCAAGGCCAAGGGGAACAAGGCCAAGGGAACATAATAATAAAAATAAATGGATTTTTTTTGGAGAACAAAGCAAACTATTTTGGGGAACAATTTTCAGTGAACATAGACCCTACTGGGAGGGTCTCATCATAGAAATAATACATCAGTGCTATATTATTATTAAATTTTAACGGAGACAGTACCGAGTAATGTACATACCTTTCATCCTTTGTTTTGTTTATGTCTGTCGGTGTCCCTAATCGAGGCGAACGCGACATGCATGACTCATGTGGTCAACTCCACATCGAAGCAGGAGCAAGCGTACCATTACATAAGTGGTAACATAGGTGCTAATTTGTTTGTAGTTTGCAGTGCAACTTGATGATTATAATGGTGATAACTGCATGATAATTGCATGGTGAGATCATTTTTATATGATTTGTATAAGGGAATATGAATTTGTTGCGTGTCAGCAGATTTTCAGAGACCAGCCTGATCTGCATGTTGACTTCCTCAGCTTCTGCCCGTAGAAGGGGGACGAGCACGTAGAATGGAAGGGTGCTCCCGCTGGCTCGTGCGTTAAGTCGTTTGTGCCACCCTGTAAAATAAATAATAGTGTAATTAGTTATACATGTCTGATTTAATGATGATATTATTATTATATATATATATATTTATTGTTCGTTATTCATTATTAGTTTATTTCATTTAATGTTATCATTTTCTTTTTATGCAATGTTGACACTTATTGTGATGAAATATATGTATCAATATATTTACCTTCCACGTCATTGTTGGGCCTAACAGTCTCTCTGAAAACCGACCAGTGTTCCGGTTTCCCTACAGAGCCGTCTATCCAATAAGTGCGGACGAAGTTCACCAGCTGGATTATCTCAGGACATGGTGCACCGGCAAGCTGCTCCAACTCCTCGAACGTCTCCCTGGTGTGTTCGGCTGGGATGAATGGCAGAGCAAGAACTTTTGGATGAATCAATACTTGTCCGCCTTTTCGTTATAACTCGTGCTTAAACCCAGACGCATGAGTCTGGAGTGAATGTCGATACAGCGATCTTATATTTTATTCATTGCGCGTACGTGTATCAAAATGAAGCATGCGTTTGCGCGTCCGTCTGAGCATTTGTAATTCAAACAACTAATTAATTAGTTGTTAATTCACTCATTGAAATGTTTGTCCGTGTTGTGTTTCATTGCGCGTGTATCAAAATGAAACATGCGTTTGCGCGTCCGTCTGAGCGTGTGTAATTGTTAAGTATTTTCTTTTTGAAAGCGTACTGCGCTTGTATCAGAACAGAACAGAACAGAACAGAACTTTATTTACATCTCAGGCATACATATACATCTTTGCGAATGACCTTGTCAAGGAAATTAATGACCTTAACCTTGGCATAGATATTGACAATAGTAAATTATCTCTGCTCCTATATGCGGACGACATATGTCTAGTAGCCGATTCTGAGGAAAAATTACAAACTATGTTAGATACGCTCCACAATTGGTGTAAGAAATGGCGAGTACTTATAAACACAGACAAAAGTAAGTGTATGCACTTCAGGAAACATCGAGTTGCTCAATCAAACCATAGATTTAAGATTGGTGATACTATTCTGGAAACAGTTGATAGATACAAGTATCTGGGTGTTATCTTTCATGATAAAAATAATTTTTCTTTCATTGTGATGCTCTAGCCAAGGGTGCAGGTCGTGCATTAGGTAAAATCATATCAAAGATACACAACTATAAAGACTTTGGATATAAATCATATCAAAAACTATTTGAATCTTATGTTGTACCAATCTTAGACTATTGTTCGTCTGTATGGGGGTACAAACATTACCAGACAATTGACAACGTGCAGAATCGAGCTATACGGTACTTCCTGGGCGTGCATAGATTTGCGCCGAAACTCGCGATTACTGCTGATACAGGATGGCTACCTAGTAATTATCGACGCTGGGTATCGATGATCCGTTACTGGAATAGACTGATATTGTTCGACGACAATAGGCTTACTAAACGCATCTTTAATATGGACTATAATAAATGTCGAAATAATTGGTGTAGTGATTTAAAAACAGTTATGTCTAATTTGAATCTGAATAATCATTTTGAAAACAAAACTGTTATACATATTGACACTGTTAAGGATAAGATAAATGAGTACTACTCAAGTATATGGAAGGCAGATATAACAAAGGTATCTAAATTAAGGACGTATACAACTTTTAAAGACAATTTTGAAACTGAACAATATGTATTGTTAAATTTAAACAAACGAGAACGTTCACTGTTAGCACAATTTAGATGTGGTATTTTACCGTTAAGAGTAGAAACAGGACGATACGTTGGCGAGCCTCCGGAGCAAAGACTTTGTTCATTTTGCAATCTAATACAGATTGAAGATGAAAGACATTTTTTACTTCAGTGTACATTTTACAATGATGTAAGAGCAGACGTTTTTAAAGATCAGTTTTCAAATAGACAGTTTAATATATTAAATGATGTGGATAAACTTATATATCTTGTCAGAAACGTTCCAAGAAAAGTAGCTAAATACATTGTTAAAGCTTATATGAGAAGAAGAAATGCATTATATAACTGATATCATTCCAATCAATATAATATTATGCAAAAGTTTAACATGTTTTATTTATTAATTGATAATGTTTAAAATGCCAACATAATTTCACGTGAAAATTATAGTACTTGTATTGTATAGGTGACTTATAGGTCCATTGGGCCGGGTGTTGTGTTTAAATTTCTATTATTGTATATTATGTTACATGTACACATGTCACTTTAATAAAATATTTACTTACTTACTTACTTACTTACTTACTTATATGCAGTAAGAGGAAATGTAACAAAATCACAAATAATATATTATAGTGTTTGACCAAAGACAAGAACAATTTTCATTTAGTACATTTCATTGTTGGGGGAAACAGATGCTATATTTGTAAACTATGTTCCTACCGATATATTTAGCTTATATATATCTGCCACATTGTAGAGCATAAGGGATTTAAAAAAGCAAAACAAATAATCTTTATACGCGAGGTTTCAACAAGTCTAGCAATGAACAATATATGAAGAATAGTAATGATTTGGCATAATAAACTAGTAAACTTACATACCAGATAAAGGCCGTTATCCTGATTGAGACTATGTATGGAGTGTGTTTGAAATACTTATCAATTAGTTGCATAGATCAGCGGAGTGTTTCACGTGGATAATTCTTAAACATGTAAGTAGCAAAGTTACTTAATTTTAAAAGATTTTCAGATGTCGATAACGTTAGAAGGAATTTAACATCATTATCGGGGTTCGTTTGTCTAATCAGGGAATGAAGGTGTTGCCTATTGTTCGAGAAGTAACTGCATTCTATTAAGTAGTGTTGTTCATTTCCTATTTTGTTTGCGTTACATAAGTGACATATTCTTTCATTTTCCGCTGTTCCATTCCATCTACCAGTTTCTATGGGGAAATTATGATTCGCCGTTCTAAGTTTATAAATTTGGATACCTTTTGATATAGGCAGAAGCTTAAAGTACTTTTCAATTTCAAGATTTATTTTAAACGAGTTGTACAATTTTCCTTTGTTAGATTGGGTCATTTGAGAACTCCAATTCTGTATATTTTGATCTAGTAGTACTCGTTTAATTGGGTATTTAATATTTTTGGATGTAATGATTCGTTGGTTAAGCCATAGGTCAGTTCTTCCAGCTATATTTAAAATCTCTTTAATTTTTGATATCCATTTAAATTCATGTATATTGTAGTTTAGAAGTATGTTGTATATTTGTTTCGAGTATTTTTCAGCTTTGAAAAACAACATTCTATTCCAAAAGCCTATCATTCTACTATTTATGGTTATTGAGAGAGGATATCTACCTAGTTCGCCATATAACATATAAGTCGGTGTGCTTTTTCTCGAATAAGTTATTTTCCTTAGGAAATCTCTGTGAACTTTCTCAATAATATCTAAATTTTCGTAACCCCAAACTTCACAGCCGTATGTGAGAATTGGTACAATAGTATGATCAAACAATTTCAAAGTCAGGTCCAGAGGTAAGTCTTAGTTTTTTGAACGGATGTATAATAAATTCATTGCCTTCTTAGCCTGTTCTACATTATGTTTGCGCGCATTGAGGAAAGAGCCATTACTGGAAAATATGACACCAAGATATTTATATTGTTTAATTACTTCTATATCATTCGCACCAATTAAAAATTTAAAACGTGATATATTTCTAGCACCAAATAAAATAATTTTTGTTTTTGATACGTTAATGTTTAGTTTCCAATTGTTACAATATTCATCAAAAGAGTTAAGGCTATTCTGAAAATCAGTCGCGTCGTCCGATATAATAATTGTATCATCGGCGTACAATAGTACAAGTAGCTTCAGCCAGTTATGCACAGAACTTGGATCTTTAACATTTACACCTTTGCTATTCCGAATTAAGAGATGGCTTTCCATTTCATTCAAAAAAAGAGAAAACGAAACGGGAGATAAATTTTCACCTTGGCGGACTCCTGTTTGGCAGGGGAAATATAGGGACGAAGTTCCGCTTTTAAATACGCATGATTTTATGTTTTGATACATATTGTATATAACTTGAAATACTTTTCCCGTGACTGAACTAGCCAAGAGTTTGAACCAAAGTCCACTTCGCCATACTTTATCAAAGGCCTGGGAAAAGTCTATAAAAGCACAGTATAGTTTTTTTTGTTTACACGCAACATTTCTAAAAGAGACTGCATTACAAATATATGATCCATACATGAGTAATGTTTCCTAAAACCTGCTTGGTTTTCTTTCAGGATAGCGTTGTCCTCGATAAATGTATTTAATCTGTGATTGATAATAGCGGTAAAAAGTTTTCCGAAGCAGCTTAAGATTGTAATCGGCCTGTAATTATTCGGATCAGTGGATTCACCTTTATTTTTGTAAATAGCGTATATCGTACCTTCAAGCCAGACGTTCGGTAAATGACCTGTATCCAATATCATGTTAAAAAGCCGGGTGTAAGCTGGTAATAATATTACCTTAGTGGTTTTAATATACTCATTTAAAATGTTATCATTAGAGCTTGAAGTTTTTGCGTTCTTCAATTTGTTAATACACGCGAGTATTTCCGCTTCAGTTATAGATGCATTCAATTCATTAAGATCATAGTTCAAATTATTGCCTATTATGTCAGAAATAAAATCGTTCTCACCTGGATAATTAGCGGTATTTTGGTTAATTGTTTTGAAATGGTTATATAAAGTATCGATACTAGGTGATTTTTTGTTCGTTTTAGGGTTAATGCTATGAATATATTTCCAATAATCCTTTGGGTTATTGGATTGTAAATTTCTTAATTTGTCCGCTTTTTTGGATTTATACTCTTTATTATAATATGTCATGGTCCGTTTATATTCCTTGCTGGCGTTTTGTAAAATAAGTTTGTTAGTGTTTGATTTATCGTTTCTATAAATCGTCCTCGCGTCATGATAATTTTTCTGCGCTTTTTGGCATCTGTGACCAAACCACGGTTTAATGTTGTTAATGGGATATGTATCAGCCGACCGAAATCAAAATGCCAAAATGAGTTAAATTAAATTATGCAAATGAGGAATACTAGTATTAAGAACTGTTTATGTTATTATATTTTCATAGACATAGTATTACACAGAGAGATAATAATAAGTTGATATGATGGTATTGGATACTTTAATGGGATAAATTAGTGAGCTTGGAAACTATGCATTACTCTAAATGAATCGATATAAATACGGATGTATACTATAAAGGTAAATAAACATTGTTACATAATTTAAATAAATTATTTTAAAGATCATTAACCGAGTGAAGTGGATGCTTAAATGTACCATAAATAATGAGAATATAGTCATGCATACACATACAACATTACTTTATTTTCGTCATTTACCTCGGCATTCACTTAAATATCAATATATTATCAATAAATTAATAATTTCACTGCTTATTATCAATGATCCATTATGTTTTATGTTCGATATACTAGATAATTGATATACCAATGAATCACTATATATCTATATATGTGGTACGCTTGCTCTCGGAAAGTGGTACGCTTGCTCCCGGTACGCTTGTGCAATGGTACGCTTGCTCCATCATTCGATGTCAGACGGACCTTGACTCGGGCTTGAGTAGTATTTTTAGTAGCTGGACATGTTCTACAAGTATTTGTTACATCACTAAACCATAACAATAGTTAACACATGAATAGGTCTGTCTTTTTGCTCATTAAATCCTGGAATTGTGAAGTATTCACTTGCAATTATCCACAGTTCATTCAACCGTAAATCAACACAACAAATTACAGCCGACTAGGCCTACAGTACAGTATAATAAGCGCCTAGAGATGCTGATTTTTACCGTAAACATGCTAAAGGAAAGGCAGAAAAAGTGTTTAAAGGTTGACTTACTGACATTTTATCCGGGACAGGAAATAACTATGTCCGGGAGTAGAAAATATTCATGTTTTACATTTCTGTTATTGATTTTCAGTTTTGCTTATTTAGCTTGTAGCCGCCATTTTGAATAATGTGTGTTTTGAGTGACAAAAAAGGGTGACCATCTTTCAAAACGGTCTCAAAAAATGTGCAGTCATGAATTTTGCCGAAATTTTCAGGAAAGGTAGTAGAGGTACTGATCTATCATTCCTGTTAGTTTAAGCCAAATTGGTGACTACACATTTTTTGTGACCGTTTTGAGAAATCGGCAATTTGCCAGTTTCAAAAAACAGTAGGCATGTCATTCGTTTTTTATCACCATGCATATAACGTATACAGTAGGCATGTCATTCGTGTTTTATCACTATGTATATAACGGATACAGTAGGCATGTCATTCGTGTTTTATCACCATGCATATAACGTATACAGTAGGCATTTCATTCGTGTTTTATCACTATGTATATAACGTATACAGTAGGCATGTCATTCGTGTTTTATCACCATGCATATAACGTTTACAGTAGGCATTTCATTCGTGTTTTATCACTATGTATATAACGTATACAGTAGGCATGTCATTCATGTTTTATCACCATGCATATAACGTATACAGTAAGCATTTCATTCGTGTTTTATCACTATGTATATAGTGTATATATTAGCAAACAAAGTTTCATTTCAATCGGATGGAAACTTTAGGAGGAGTTGCGCACACAAGAATGTTTTCGCTTTAAACAGTATATAAGAACTAAACTTGGTAAACACAGGGGACACGACTCAATGAAAAAGTATTGCATATGATGTAGCTCTGACATGTTTGGGCTTTTCTGTCTGACGATTTTTCATTGAGTGATGCCCCTTTTTGAGTAATGCCCCCTTTTCTAAAGTGTGGATGCCAAATGGATGATCTGATCACTAATGTGAATTCCATCGTTAAATATTCTTGCGAGTGATTGGAGTGCAACAGTGGTAGAGCGTCGGACTCCAGATCGAGAGGTCGTGGGTTTGATCCTCGTCGTGGACATGTAATTTATCCTTGAGGAAGATAATTATTTCGCATTGCCCAGTACTGGTTCTACCCAGGAAGCCACCGAGAGTGATTAATATAAGTTGCAAGAACTTGTTTCGTAATCGGTGTAAAATAAATATGCTTGAGTGCTGTCTGGTTATTTAAATGTGGTGTGCGGTTGGGAGTATTAGGAAGCGGTGTTTAGCAGAATGCCGGCGGTGTCTCTTGTCTTCCTTGGTGTTGGTACTCTGTGTTTTTCTTTGTTCTTCATGTCTTCTGACCCCGTTCGCCAGAGGTCCGATACGTCTACTTATTGTTCTTCTTGTCAAGAAGGCTGCATGACATATCATACCAACCACCTCTTACTTTGGATTGAAAAATGGATTGGCCCTAAAAGGTACTATAGCTCTATATAAGACTAGTGGGTGTGTACCGAAAGCAAATGGGAGCGGTTTAATGTTTAGTTTACTACCAACTTCAAGCTCGTGAAACATGGCTGGAAACCCGTATATAATGCAGTTTTATTTCATTTCTTTACTTGCGATCGAGAAAGTAACATCACAAATTCACTGAAAAATATTATAGCCTATGCGAGTTTCGAACCCATGACTAAATCGGATTGACAATCAATGCGCTTTCCATTGGGCTAATCCAAGCAGTTGATCAATAGCGTTATTTTTTTTTATCTTGCTTTAAGTATACACCCACACGCCTTATACAGAGCTATAGTATCTTTAAGTATTTTTTTCAAATATGGGCATAAACCGTTATTAAAAATATAACTTATTAATATTTTACAATACGATGAGAACATTTTCACGTTGATATTTTTTAATCCCCTTAAGGAATTTAAAACGTAGACAATTGCATCTGACTCTATCACACACAAAAGCCAATTTCTTATTCGCTTCTGTGTCTGATGCAATTGTGTATACCTCATGATTTATTATAGCAATTGATATTTTATAGACATAACTCTGAAAACAACAATTTCCTTATTATTTTGCCGATTTTAATACATCGTTCGTATATATATGATATATAGCGCAAAAACTAATCATCTGCGGTGATGACGGTTCTTTAATTCAATGTTGTGCATCTTTTTCTCACAAAAAAAGTCCGCACGTGTTTTTTGACATTTTGTCCAGAAATTGCGAAATACCAACAGCTGCCTGTGGGACGTAAAATCTCATGCTGCTGCTTCTCCGGCTCTGAAGATAAGCACTTGAGATAAGGATGATCAGTACAAACACTGTTTCTATCAATGACACGGACAGTTTACACACAAAAGACAGCGAGTCTTAAAAACGTTTCATTCTGCACTTATGCTGGCAGAATAAAAACAAATATTGAAGTTTCATTCTGCTGATATATAGCTCGAATACTAATCATTTGTGGTGATGACATTAAGCACAAACATGTTTATTTCAATGCGGTGCATCTTTTCCACGCAACAAATAAGCATACGCAAATGTTCAGTAACTGCCTAATGCATCTTCTCCGCATAAAAGTCAGCGTGTCTTAGAAACTTTTTATTCTGCTGTTTTGCAAATGAAGACTTTTACAGTGATCATATTCTGCTCGTTCTGCCGACAAAATGAAATTTTAATTTTTCGTTTTGCTACGTAACTCTGCCCAATCTGCTGACAGAATGAAAACAAATAATTATGGATTTCATTCTGTTGATCTGTCCATTCTGTCGGCAGAATGAAATATTTCATTATTTCATTCTGCTAACTTCCAATTCTGCCAACTTTACTGACGGCCATATTGGATATTTTAGTTTCCACACGGATGCAACTGTGGCATCTGAATCAGTACACCTGGGGAAAAAATCAAAACAATCATAAAACATTATTTGAACGAATAGTTTTGGTCTTGGATAAACATTTGGACTATTTTGGGTCAAATATCGAGATAACGAAATAACAGTGACGATAAATAACTACAAAGTAATGATGTTTAAACAAATTTTATTTTAATGAAATAACAGCAATGCATAAGTGGTGAATGTATAAAGATAAAACAGGATAAGATAACAACCTGATAACATGCAGAAACATAATACAATGTATTTACATGAAATGTACTTGTAACCACGTTTCGTTAAAATATTAGTTTCCTCTAATATTTTTCAATGCTGTTTTTGATACCAAAAAATGACAATCATTGAGCGGAATTGTCCAATCTTCTACAAGTTCTACCTTCTTGAAAACACCTCTTTCAACATATACTTTCACGTTTAACGTCGTCTGCATCACATGAGCACATGACACGCCTGGAAAGAAAAGTTCTGTTGCTAATTTCTTGCTTTTTACGACTTTACCGAGGTTGACACGTTTGGTACTTGCCTGTTTGTCATCGCCGAGTTTTACCTTAAGAAACACTTTCCGATCTTTATTGAAGCTAGCTGGGAGTTGTCCATTTTGCCTCAAGATCAATTTGAACCTTTTAGAAACGATTAAATACCTATACACACAGCATAACCAGTATGATGTTGTCGATAACGGTTTTTCTTTCCAAGTTAGGAAGAAAGGGTGTGCTTTTTTAAGTTCCTTTTCACGGTTTGAAGTATCTGTTCCATTTGCCGTACCATCGTCTCTGTTTTTGTGGTTAGTGTTGGTAAGGCTGCAAGGACAGTTACCTCTGACACCAGAACTAATATCGCAATTTTCTTCGTCGTCACTATGATCACTTTTGTTCTCATTGTCTTCGGCGCATACAGCTGTCGTCATCTTGTAAATATCAGGCATTTTGGGTACATGTAATGCCGACAGAATACTTGCCGCAGACGAACTTCTGGAACTCTTTGTACGTTTTCTGTTTGTAACCCGCTTTAATATGTTATCGGGTGTCGGCTTTAATGACGAAGTAATGTCGCCGTTCAAGCTGTTACTCAACGATACTGGAGATATTAAGCCCTCTTTACTGTCCAGCGAATCTCTGTCCAAACTGGAACGTATTTGCCTTACTTTTGGCCGAAAAAGTTTAAACGTATATCTGCTGTCATCACTATGAAGTATTGAAGACATTTTCGTTATTAAACTATTTACCGGGCAACACCAACCTAAAGAATAGTGAAATAGGGAAATGGATTGTCTTTTATAACGGTATATAATTGCTAATTAGTCAGCATGCCAATGATTTAAAGTGCTTGTATAATGTAACAATCCTTTGCTTCTGTATTATTTAACATTGAAAATGCCTACTCATGAACTCCGCACCTCCGAAAGATCTTTACATAATTGTTTCTTTGATTAGCGTTTAAATGTATTTGGGTCAAGCAACGGAAACGCTATAAAAGTGATGTAATGCCGGATTGCGGATTGCTAACATTTACCGCAATAAAACTGTGATACAAAGTATCACATAGCGGCGTAAAAATAACTTCTATGATAGACTGTGTAATGGAATTGGGAATAATGAACAACAAAACATTTTAATGTTTAGAACAACACTTTTAATGTATGAATCATGGTATTAAGAAATATGAGAAAAATGGAAATGTTATGTACCCTTCCGGAATAATGGATTGTCCTTTTATATATATACAGAAAATGTAAACACCAGTTGATGAACAAAGTGATCCCTATATGCCTGCCATGCTACCACGCAACACAACATGCAATATGTTTGTGTTTAACGACATTTATGCAACTAGAAATCTTGACGGTGTCTCCAAATCAAAAACACCTGCAAGTGCAGAATTGAATATTAATAGCCTCACTCCTTTGATTATAGTGCCAAATAATGCATTTGTTTTAAAACTGTATTTTGAAATTTTGCAGTTTGGCTATTTTACAACAAAAATAAATATACAATTGCACTTATTGCTTAGATATAATTGCGCTCTGCACATCACTGCATATTTATGGAGTTTAATTCTGGTAATTTAAAAGAAAAAATATAGCATTGTGGGCAAACACAAAACCAAATATGACATAATTTGTCAAAAGTATAAAAAGGAACATACCTCAGCAGAACTGAATCAACCAGACACTTTTTGTGATATGCCAGAAGTAAAAAACCCCCACATAAACAATAAGTAGACTATATAATAAGTAGACACTGTTGTAATAAGACTGAAAGATTGCTCGATGCGACGTTAAGCTCCACACTTAAAAACATAAACAGCAACTGAGCCTCTGTCAGTTTTTTCCCATATGCCATATATGAGCCTATGTTTTCCATATACCATATAGCCAAAATATTATTTTCCATATACGCCAAAATATTATTTTCCATATAGCCAAACTATTATTTTCCATATACCATATAGCCAAAATATTATTTTCCATATACCATATAGCCAAAATATTATTTTCCATATGCCATATGAGTTTTTTTAATTTTCACCATAATTATTTAAAATACTTTCTTTTTTCCATATATATTTTTTCCATATGCCATATGAGGCAAATATTTTTTTACATATGCCATATGATAATCCACACCCCCACCAATATCATATGTATACATAGCAGTTTGTTATGAATATTTATCCTTTAAAATTTTAGAAATATTTGTTGATTTTAATTTGCATGCTTGGGCTTAAGTCTAAGAATATTCTCTAGTGTTTGGGACTTGAAACACATCGAAACCGTGGGCCTGCGGCCATTGGTATCGATGAACTTCAAATCCCGCCCACCAGGTATTGATCTTGAACAATATAAACCCGCTGAACATATTTTATTTCTTAAATCAAGACCTCAGGCCCTGCAGCCGTTTGAGACGTCATTCTAATGCAGCTATAATGTAACGCGTAACTCCATTGGCCAACGTCTCAAATTGCGACCGTAAAATGCCCGATTTACCCAATCGTACAAACTCGCTCATTTCCGTAGATCATCGGAAATAATTTTTTAAAAAAAAAATGGTTGAGGCAGTTACCGTCTGAAAAGTATGTGACATCATATAACGTTGGAACAAGCGACGTCATTGGATGACGTCAACAAAATGACCGATGAATTTGAATTTGAATTTGAGAAAAACAAGTGTGTATGTATGATTTTACTTATATTTCTGTCATATAAATAGAAAAGCATTAGAATTGAGATAACCATGCTAAGATTTTCAATCTGGGACGGTATGTGGTTGGTTTTACGGTAAAACCACTCACATACCACATACCGTCCCAGATTGAAATCTAAGCATGGTTATCTCCTAATTTAGAACGATTTGCAATGTCGGAAATCATCCAAAACAACGATAACGTAAAGCAACGCAACGTTCAAACAACAAATTTAATTATTTGTTTTCATTTCTTAAGTTAAATGTTTTATTACGTGGAGTATCATGTCATGTGTCTACGGCGTGGTATTCCAGTGTTGCAGCACAATAAATAAAAGTTGAGTATTGAGGTAACTTCTATAAGTAGACACTGTTGTAATATTACTGAAAGCTTGTTCTATGCGACGTTAAACTCCACACTTTCATACTGTATTAGAATTTAGTTTAAGGCTTGGCGGGTTGGTTTATTATAACCCGTGGTTAAATGTTTATGATATATACAGTTGTTGTCACCAACCAGTTTATGTAACTTATACTTAATACTTTAAAAACAAATTATGCAAACTTATTTATATTGTAGATGTTCCTTTGTAATGTCATCAATGAATTTAGCGTTGCAATCAAAACTTTTCGCACATTTGTTAAGTTGCCAATCGATTAGTTTGAATCCAATCAACTTCTAGTATAGCTTGTTTGAGCGTTTAAAGGGAATGTAGCGACACAGCCAAACATGCTCTTTTATTGAGAGTTCTGGAAAACTTGCAAAAAGGTGAAAGAATGATCAAAATCGGATGATAAACAAAAACGATATGACCATTTGAAGGTTGAACTAAAATGGATATGGGAGCTGCCATGTTGAAAACTATGACATCATAGTTCAATATGACCATATATGGAATATTGATAAATATCATTTAAAGCAAAGCAAATCACTGCAAATGATTGCAAACTTCTTAACTGGAAATATAAAGCATTATTGACATTAGTTATACATATTCTTCAAACAGTTACTTTAAATTTTTTCCCTATAAATGAGTAATTTTTCATATTTATCAATATTCCATATATGGTCATTTAGAATGTGATGTCATAGCTCTAAAAATGGCGGCTTCCATATCTGTTTCTACAGAACCTTCCAACGATCATATCTTCTTTGTTTATCGTCCGATTTTAATAATTCTTTCACCATTTTCCAAGTTTTTCAGAACTCTTAATAATAAAGATTGTTTGGCTGTGTCTCTGTATTCCCTTTACTCACTCTCTGGATGTGGTTCAATATGAGAAAACAATATGTTTGCCCTAAAACTGATTTTGAAATGAATAAATGGGTTGAAAACGCTTTTTTTGCTTGTATTTTTGTTACTTAAACTTTACACCCAAACTCAAAATCTCAAATCCTTGGTAAGGTGTAGTTGCTCAAATATAGACGTGGGTTTGATGGACCTCCCACGTTTGAAATATAACTTTTGCTAAAATAAAATATTCATGGGTGGTTGTTAGACAAATGAAATATTACATTTACTATTTTTTTAATTGAGAAGTCATAGATTAACTATGTTTAAAAAAACAACATAATATGTTTTGTTAAAAAAACACACACAAAAAAAATCAGAACAGTTTGTCTTGTTTCGTTTTTCATTGCTTGTGTGTGGAAACAGTGAAGTAATGAGAATTATTTTTTTCCCAATTTCACGGAGCGAAACACTTCACAGATGGAATCTCAGAAGATTTTACCGGGAAGAAGAAGTTCCTTCAACTTCTCGAAGCCATACGAGATTTCAATAAATTTCGCTATATCTCCATTGTTGGCCACTATTCAATTATTCTTATTTCACTGGTAGAAGCATTACATCATTGCACATGAATTTATAAATATCGTTGTACATACTGCCTAGTCAGGGACCTGGGGGCTGGGCGTTGTAAACCACGTTCCAGGGTGAACCAAATCTCACTCTTACCCTATTGCCATTCCTCTTATAGATATAAACCGAATACGTTGAGAAACATAGACCCCATATAAAGTAGCTCGGAGAACATCCCATCTACGTGGGGATAATTAACATCAAGATTAAAATCATCTGTCTTGTCATATATTTTGCTAATTATTTCTCCATTTTCAATAGAGAGATATCTATCGAGAAAAGAAACTACAGTATTAGAAGTATTATCTTTGTCGAGTTGAAGTTCCTTAAACTCTCGGTATTGCCTAAGCAATATTGGTGGTGCGATACCCAAACGGGAAAATTATATACATTTGCTAGCAAGTAAATATTTTGCGTCGTTTGGTTTATTTTCCTAGTTACGTGCAGTCAAGTGGAATTTGTATGCCATTATTATATGGGTAATGCAACGTTCAATGCTCATTACGCTATCGTCTGCAGACGGCGATTTTGCTGGGCTTGTTCATTATTAGAATAAGGGCAAACAGAAGGCTGTTTCCTGCTGCGCGTTTTTGAGGAATATTCAGCCAGTTGTCTAGCATTTAACCACGTTTCGGTTTATGCAAGTATATCAAAATGACTCAACTCGGCATATAAAATGTCGCTTTTATACATTATAGTGAGATATATGTATTTAGTTCAATATCACCAGATTTGAGAAGTGCAAATGCCATCCAAGTAACCAGATTGTTTAAGCAGGAACTGGACCAGAATCTGTATCCATAAAACAAAACCTGGCATAATTAATGGGCTGGGCTCGATTTATAAACACTGTGTTCGTTCCTTACGCAAAGACAGGTAAGAGCACATGGCATTGGTTCTAGTGCCGTTGCACCGGTAAGCGTTACATTTTTGAACGGAGTACGTTAACCGGAGATAAAAGCTGAAATAAATGCACATGCTGTAACTCTTAATTAAGGGCAAGTCAACAACCTTTGTAAATTATAAATACACATGCTGTTACTCTTAATTAAGGGCAAGTCAACAACCTTTGTAAATTATAAATACACATGACGTAACTTTTACTTAAGGGCAAGTCAACAACCTTTGTAAATTATAAATACAGATGACGTAACTCTTAATTAAGGGCAAGTCAACAACCTTTGTAAATTATAAATACACATGATGTAATTTTTACTTAAGGGCAAGTCAACAACCTTTGTAAATTATAAATACACATGCTGTAACTCTTAATTAAGGGCAAGTCAACAACCTTTGTAAGTTAAAGGGTATGTAGCGAAACAGACCATCTTTATTATTGAGAGTTTTGAAATACTTGAATAAGGGTGAAAGAATTATCAAAATCGGATGATAAACAAAGAAGATATGATCATTTGAAGTTTCTGTTGAAACGGATATGGAAGCGGTTCTAAATGACCATATATGGAATATTTATAAATTTGAAAATTTACTGATTTATAGGGGAAAAATTACATCAACTGTATGAAAAAATATGTAATACTTAATGGCAAAAATGATTTATATCACCAGTAAAGAAAAATCATTCATTTGAAGTGATTTTCTTCGTTTTAAATGATATTTATCAATATTCCATATATGGTAATATGGAACTATGACGTCATAGTTCTAAAAATGGCGGCTCCCATATTCGTTTTAGAACAAGCTTTAAATGGTCATATCTTTGTTGTCTATCATCCGATTTTGATAATTCTTTCACCTTTTTCTAAGTTTTTCAGAACTCTCAATAACAGAGTTGTTTGGCTGTGTCGCTACATTCCCTTTAAATATACATTTGTGTACACATTTTATTCATTAACATTTCATTCCTTTAGTTGCTGCTAATTATAAGTAGGAGTAGGCAATGTAAGATAATTTTTATACCAAGGAACATGCAAGTAACATCAATACTTACATCTGAACAGAGGTCGGTCATTCCTTAATTTTTTGCTAATTATTTCTTATATCTATTGTTTAAAATAAGCACACCCATTTTGTTATGGATACTTTTTTGTTTCTGTAACCGGAATACACTAGGATCTGTTGAAATAAATCAGATAAAGTTTCGCCTATGGGCGACCATTACCACCAAAAGAATGTTTTTAATAAATCATGCAGTCAAAGATGAATTAATTCATCGGTATTATATTTAATTTACGGTGTCCTGTTAGGGCCATCTTACCATCTCATCTTACCATCGACTATCGACCTAGCCATCGACCATCGACGTAGGTCGATGGTCGATGGTAAGATGCGATGGTCCATGGTAAGATGCGATGGTAAGATGCGATGGTCGATGGTAAGATGCGATGGTCGATAGTAAGATGCGATGGTAAGATGACTCTAACAGGACACCGTAAGACACCGTAATTATCAAAGGAAGTAATTCTAGCTTATGTATGAGCAAGTGACGCCCTCGCACAACTGTTTGGGAAAGCACCGAATTAATTCAATTTACTATGATGGCATATTTCTGCCACGAGATAGCTAGATAATTTATCGTGTATTTTTCGAGATAATGTTACATTTTCTCTTTAATTTTCACAATTTTATCTAACAAAACTTGCTGCGATACTGCCCACTTCTGCCATCACGTTAGCATAATAGTTGACATTTGAAATTTTGTTTTCGTAATAATTCTGACTAATTATCATGAAAATTCACGTTACTATCTCGTAAATATTTATAGTTAACTCAATAACATTATTTATCGCGAAACCAGAACTATCATGACCAGCAGTATCGCGGTATTTAACAAGATAATTGATGGATTTTCGTGAAAATTCAATCACTATCCCGAAGAAAACATGGTACGGGTATCGTGATAATTCTCTAGAAACCAAAATCATGATGGCAGAAGTGGGCATTAGCGTGAAATTTAACATGATAACTTAAAGAATTAGAGATATTTTTATCTTACAAATTTTATAAGATTTTCGAAAAAAAATCATTATTATCTCGAAAATACATGTTACTATCTCTAAATAATCATGATAATTATCTAGCTATCTCGTTGCAGAAATATGCCACCATACTTTACATCGTATTAATTCTGTTCAGTATCGACCATGTGTGTTTATGTCAAACTGATTCTGCGCATCATTGATTGGTTGTTTAAACGGTATTCTAGATCTGTTTTTGCAAGCTTAATTCATTTAGCATATGTTTAGTATATGTTTAAATCCTTTTCAATAAAGTCTAATCGAATATCACCGTACTAAATCGATTTCAACTGAATGGTTCGAATATGCATCGATTCGTTTAACTTATCATTGAACTGAGTGCTTTGGTCTTGCATTAGTGCAGTTTCCTATAGATTGTTTCACGTATCGGTAAACTGACTGAGTTACATTTAAATTGGACCACATTCTCTTGCGTTGATTAATATTTTCGAGTGAACTGTTTAGCATTGCATTGAATTGTTCGATTATATGGTTTGAAAAATCACTCTGGAATATTTCACAAAGCATCGGATTGTTTTAAGTTTGATTAGATGGTTTCAAAAAAGTAGTGGATCAAGTAAAGTTATATTGAATTAAACATATTACCGATGAATTATCTTTGACCGGATGATTCATTAAAAACATACTGTTGGAGGTAATGGCCGCCCATATTCGCATTTTTAGTGTAATAATTTAGAGGTGTCTGCTACAGTACACTATATTGTTTTACTTGTATTGATCCGAATCCTTAATGGTTTTACTTGATAGAATCGCCAAAATGATAAAAAGTGCTTTAAAATCAGAAGCAAAGCCTCTTGTAAAATCAGTTATTGAAGGTGTCACACTCGCTCTCAACACCAAGGTTGAAACTCATTAAAAACAAAACACCATACTTTGTGAGGGTCTTAACCAAAAAGTTGAACAACTCCGGCTAACCAGTGACAAAGCGGAACAATATAGCAGGCGTAATTGTTTACGAAGTGTCGAACAATTTACTGCCTAAACATCATAACGTAATTTCGGACGAACAGCATTCATACTATAACATGTTTTAACCGGTTTCATGTGTGACATCAGATACTGTACAGGGAATGTGCGTGTATCATGACAAACCTGAGCTGAAGTCATGTTGAATTATTTTTTGTTGAACTTGCTGTTTTCACTCAATGATAATGTATGTATGTATGTGTGTATATGTATGTGTGTATATGTGTACGTGTGTATACATATGTGTATATAAATTGTGTATTCTTTGTCTCCGGCTGGTACACAAATATCTTACTATAATGATAATCATTATTGTATGATTTCTATTAACTCAGATTTTCCACGAGTGTGTGAACTCGTGTCTTTTCATCGTTTCTTCATTATCTTCTTTTAACTTCTTTGAATCCTGCTGTGTGTTGGTGTTTTGCTTTGAGTCGATGTCACGGTACCTTAATTCCCGATTGTCTAATCCTAGTTTTAGAACAGTTTTATTACCTAATGGGTAACGACATAAGTGCGTGGAGGATGTCAATCGGACGTTTTTATAACAGGACTAGTCGCATATTATTTTCTGAAGTGTTTAAATGTAATTCAGTTTTGCTAGACTTTATTCTTACATTGAACATGTTTAAACCCTTATCACCACTTACGTCAGTTTGTGTCTCATTGTTCTTGGCAGATCGAAGCATTCTTAATTTAACGTTTGCCATAACTGTACTGTGCTTGTTGTTTCGTCTGGTGATGTTGCTGAAAACCCCGGTCCTGATCAAAACAATAGTGAAATACAACAGTTTATCTGTAGCACACCTCAATATTAGAAGTATACGAAACAAAATCGAATATACTGAACATAATCTTCTTGATTTTGACATACTTTGTTTTACTGAAACGCATTTAACAGTTGATGTAAGTAATGAATCTTTGCAGTAAGAGGGATTCTATAATTATCGTTTGGATAAATCTGCGCATTCTAGCGGGCTTTTAACGTATGTCTTTATATTATTAGTGGCTAAACGCAAACCTGAATTAGAAAACCCCTCAATTGACGCAGTTTGAGTAGAAATTAGGTATGATAAATACGAAATATTAATTTGCAATGTTTATCGTCCATCAAATACACCTGTTTTTCTTATACTAATTTAAATGTATCGATCGAAAAAAGCGTTAGATGTATGCAAAAATACCATTGGTGATTTAAATGAAGATCAGTTAAATAGAGAATATTATGTCAGTGCCTTTTACTATCAAGTTTATTAGGCGAGGCTTAGAAAACGAAGAATGGCGAGGCCACAGGAACTGGTCACTTTTAATTTTTGCCTTCTATTATTATAATTGTCTATAAAGGACTTTAATGGGAAATTTTGGAAAATGCTGGTGTTCTTTTTCAGAGGTCAAGCAGACGTTCGAAACAATCTCAGTTACATGCACACTATATACTAACATGTGCAGAAATAAATTTCCTATCCAACAATACCTTTCTTCCTACGATCCCTTGTAAATTCCCTGAGATATCCGAGTTCAAAGTCACCAAAGTGCAATTTCAAGCTACTCGTCGTTTGTCTATGTCCCCTATGTAAACAAATGAAATTTACCGAAAATCAGGTGTCCGTTAATTCCGTTAATTTCGGCGCAGTATTCCAGCTTCAAATCACAACCAATTCACTAAAGTAAAGAACCGATACGTAAATAAATCCATATTTTATCAGTTTGCATAGTCCGTATCACGAGAAAGTCACATAACAACAAGTATTTCGCCACTTGCTATCGGCACTAGCAGACTTTTCAAATGAAACCGCCATTTTCAAATGAATTACGGGGCCGAATGACGTCATGATGCGAATCTAACAGCTATGGTAAGTATTTTTACTTTTTAATATTATTCTTGAATATATTAGAAAATACGTTTGTACTTATCCATAACACTAATCAATAATAGTGTTATGGATAAGCACAAACGTATTTTCTAATATATTCAAGAATAATATTAAAAAGTAAAAATACTTACCATAGTTGTTAGATTCGCATCATGACGTCATTCGGCCCCGTAATTCATTTGAAAATGGCGGTTTCATTTGAAAAGTCTGCTAGTGCCGATAGCAAGTGGCGAAATACTTGTTGTTATGTGACTTTCTCGTGATACGGACTATGCAAACTGATAAAATATGGATTTATTTACGTATCGGTTCTTTACTTTAGTGAATTGGTTGTGATTTGAAGCTGGAATACTGCGCCGAAATTAACGGAATTAACGGACACCTGATTTTCGGTAAATTTCATTTGTTTACATAGGGGACATAGACAAACGACGAGTAGCTTGAAATTGCACTTTGGTGACTTTGAACTCGGATATCTCAGGGAATTTACAAGGGATCGTAGGAAGAAAGGTATTGTTGGATAGGAAATTTATTTCTGCACATGTTAGTATATAGTGTGCATGTAACTAAGATTGTTTCGAACGTCTGCTTGACCTCTGAAAAAGAACACCAGAATTTTCCAAAATTTCCTATTAAAGTCCTTTATAGACAATTATAATAATAGAAGGCAAAAATTAAAAGTGACCAGTTCCTGTGGGCGAGGCTCTGCCGAGCCATTCTTCGTTTTCGTGCCGAGCCTAATAAACTTGATAGTAAAAGGCACTGGCATAATATTCTATTTATCATGTAGATTATCCACATTTTTTGTATGAATTACTAGTATTACCTATTTCTCAGAATGTTACGCTTATCGAGGACGCCGCCATGTTGTTGTTTTTTGTTTGTTTTATGACGTCAGGCAACTTTACGTGCATGACGTCAGATAACGTTACGTACAATAAACGCCGAGGGATTCCGCATTGATTTGCTCTATTGGTAAGTGCCAAATAAAGCAAAATTTAATAGGTCACCCCATTATTGGGCAGAAAAGTGCACATCTGCATGATAAATGCGAATAATAGCCATTTGGCAAATATTAAGATCGTAACAACCTTTCAAATATTATATTAGAACCCACTAGAATTACAAACACATCAGCAACGTTAATTGATCCCATTCTGATTTCTGATTCGCTTATTTCATTAAACGCGGGAACAATAGACGTCCCACCAGAAATAAATGACCACAAAATAACGTTTTTATTTGTTCCATTTTCTAAAGTCTTACATCCGACCTTAAAACAAAGGGCATGGTCTTACAAAAATGGGAATTATGGTAAAATGAATGAAGTGATAAGCACAACTAATTGGGATTTTATTGATACCGTTTCTATGGATGAGGCATGCGATCGTTTCTCTGATATTGTATTAAAGTATATGAATGAATGCATTCCCTCCAAAGATGTAACAATTAGCCCAAATGACAAGCCATGGTACGACTCAGAAATAAGACGATATTCACGACAGCTCGACAGACAAAAGACAAAGGCAATTCGAACACAAAGAACAGAACACTGGTTTATTTCAAGCTTCTTAGAAATAAAGTAAATAACCTAAAGAAATATGCCAAAGAACAATATTTTGATAATATGGAAAATTTAATATCAGAAAGTAGCCGTTCTAATTCAAAACTTTACTGGAAATTACTCAAACAGTTAGTTAAGTCTAATAAAAACTCTAAAAATATTCCCCCATTAAAAACCACATCTTCGAACGGCGAAGAAGAGTATTATTTCAGTGATATACGAGGAGTGTTCGAAAAGTAACAGGAAAAATGCCATAACTTTTGTTTGAGTAGGGCCATTTTTATAAAATTTCACACAAGGGTACCTTAACTCATCACGGATATTTTCTATGAACATTTTTACATTGTCATAAGGTACGCGTTTACTAGTGTAGCTTTTGATGTTCAGAATTCTAAAATATACCGACTAAAATTATTTTGACATCATGTGTTACCACTACAACTGCGTTTGCAAAAGAAATTTCCGAAATATTTAATGTTAACGATGAATAACAGTTACTTGCATTTCAAACGATATTCAATTAAAAGGGAGGTAATTTACGATTATCCATGTTTCATTTTATTATAGACCGAACATCTGTAATAAATGATTTTGATTCATGTTTTGTGTTTTATCAACACATTTCATGTTTTTATATAACAGGAGGGTAACTCCTATAAGATGCAACAATTTAAACAACAACAAAACTATTTTAAAAAACGAAATATTGTTCAAAACGAAATATTTTGACACAACTATTCTACACTATATATAAAATAAGAAAATCAGTTAAGATACAAAAGTGAGTAATTAGGAATTTTGTTCAGTATATATTAAAAGTAGATATAAAAATCGAACAGGAAATGTAGCATTCAATGACGACAGTAACACCTTTAATTTTAAACTTGTTTTGTTGCTTTCCTTCTATATACAAGCAAAAGGGTTGGGCCACAAGTTCTTCCAACAGTAATAAAGGCCCGTCCCAACAATATTGTAATTAACAGTTAACAAGATGGCAATATAATTAACATAAAATATTCAAAAACATTTTAAGGTGAACAAAAGAAAACAGAAAAGGAGAGGAGTAAATAGAATAAAGTTCTAGGAAAGATTAAACAAGAAGGAATGAATGATGATGCTGTGATTGTAGGGTCCTGCCCCGATCGGTTGTCATAATAGTGTATAAAATATCTAGTCGTTATCAAATCGTTTAGTATCTTTAATGTATAGTTGTACATCATTAACAATAGTGCTATTATCTTTATCTATAACTATTTTTTCCAAATAAAAATACACGAACGCTGAGCGGGTGAAATGGACGGGTAGCATGAAAAAGACGAAATCGTTCATTTAAATGAAACGGACATTGCATAAAGTAATGTTCGGCGTCCTCCTTTTCATGCCAACACTTCTCACAGGTTGCGTTTTCTTTGATTTTGTTTATAAACAAATCATATTTCAGGTTACTGCATTTGTTTCTTATCCGTGCATGAAATACAGACAATCTACGAATTCCAGAAAAATAGAAAATAGGTATTTTGGGCGGATTAAAGTATTGATTTGTAATGAGAGTTTTAAAAGCAGAAAGGTAGTTTGCATTTCGTATGTGTTCAGGTATTGTATTCCATAACGATATACACGAGGGAATGAACGAAATACTAAATAGCTGCGTTCTCGTATGAATAGATAAGCAATCATTTGAATTTCTTAAGTTGTAAGGAGAAACTCTGCCAACAATGTCAGGGAATAAATTTGAAAAAATAATCACGCAAATAACCAATTTTAACCTTATAAGCAAATATTAATTTTTGGTATTTTCTTCAAACCACCCAATTTCGGTATATAAATTACGAATAGGCGTTGATCGTGTTAAACCAGTGACGATTCGAGCTGCTTCATATTAAAAAAATTCTAAAGTGTCTTTTTGGTATTGTGTGCAGCCGTCCTATATTCAAGTATTGGTCTCAAAAACGATCCACAATGATTGGGGTTGATGATTCCAACGGACCAGTAAGTAATAACACTACTGAATTATAGTCGGAGCAACTGTTCACGGCCGCCACACAGCACTAAACAACGCTAGTGTGAATGTCAATAACTACTGAAAAGAATAACTACTGAAAAGGAGATCCATTGGAAGCAACAAACACAAACAAGAGATAAAAGTAACAGATTCGGTCTTATTCAGTCTGTACGTGAGAGGTAATATAGAGTGCGACACCTCCAAATCCAGAGAAATTAGGAAACGATACACGTATATATTATTGTAAAACTTTATAAAAAACATAATAAGAAACACCTTTACTGTGTTGTACTGAACAACCACACCAGTTGCAGCCAAAGAGAAAACCAATCTAGGGTACAACAAGAAAACCCGAGGGACGAAAGTTCATGCACCAACCTCCCTTTTCAGGGTTTTAGAAGGTGAAATCATAGGAGTCCCACGATGTGGTTTGGTCATCGCACTAGATAAAAGTGAAGCGTAGTGACTGACTTTAGAGGGGTCAATCACTATAGCATGAAGTGCGTTGTAATACTAAAGGGTCGTATCCGTTTCTGACCTGATTAATTGTGTAAAGTGTGAATAAAAGTTGTGATATTCCTAGTCGCAGAAATGTTTTTATGTTTATGTTGTACTTCTCCAGCAGGTCTTCGTTACGGCGGTAGAACTTTGAGAAAGATTTACGTAGTTTATGAAAACGAAATCCTTTCTAAAGAAGTTTACTTCTAATAACTTTATTTTGATCATTGAAATCCTTAACATCGTTACATGCCCTAGGAAAACGAATTAGCTGGGAGATATAAACCCCACATGATGTAGCACAAGGTACTTCCACATCCAAATGTGGACAGTTATCGATGTCAAAGTTAAAGTCATCTCTCTAATCATAGATTTTAGTATGTATGCAATCATTTAAAATCGAGAGATGAATATAGAGGTATGCTGCTATCGTATCTGAACTGTTGGCTATATATTCAACGTAAGCTCTGGTGGATAAATAGTAGTGACCATATGAGCAAAGAACGGATTGTCACTATAGAGTATGTCATACAGATGCGTAGATGTATTAATAAACGCACCAATAATGTCACTCTGGCTAACAGGTGACAAACTAAAAATAAAATATGTTTCATACCAGTATAGAAACAAATGTGCGATCAGTTGCGCACAGTTAGTACCCACAGAAATACCAACAACCTGATGGTAAACCATTTTACCGTATCTAATAAAGGTTGTCTTAAAGAAAAGATAACGCTCTAAATCATCAGAGCAAGTCCACATGTTATAATTATTATTAGCGGCTTTTGTAAAGAAAGCCCTGACATTATTACAAGCAAGGAAAGTAGTCCCTTCTCTAGCAAATGATTCTGTATAAGCTGAATCAATTTATCTTTGATCAGGTTATGTGGTAAAGTGGTGTATAGAGTAGAAAAGTCGTAGGTGCTTATAGTAGGGGCATGGAAATGCTTGCACGGCAATTTATCAAAGACTTCTCCTGAGTTTTTGATCAACCAAAACAGACTGATTCCTCAAAAACACATTTTCGCAATATTTTATGACATCTTTAATCGCGGAAAGGCAGGAGGTCAACAGTTTTGACAAATTAGTACTGGTACATAAAGTAGAATATGCGATAAAACCTGTTTTGTGTGGATGTTTGTGAAGTTTTGCAATCCAGTACATAGTAGGGAGCTTATTCTGCCTATATACAGATACGGAAACCTTCATAGTCTCCAAAAAGGACACATGCTGGGAAACTGTATTCTTCCCTAGCAATGGTGTGGTAAGTTAAGCAGAAGTGCTCGCTTAGCTCTAAATTCAACGTACTGAAATAGTGCAATCGTCAGACAACAATGATATTGTTAGAGTCGTTGTCTGCAGGAACACATTTAGAATGTATATTCTGGATTCCTTCTTGAGATGGCATATATTTTTACATGACCGCAGTGGAAGCAGAGAGAAATTTGACACGTAAAAGTAGTTCTATAATTTCAAGAACTGATTTCATTCAGGCAGTAATTGCATTTTTATCTGCGCTCTCGCGTTTACATCACTTAGTTCAAAAATAGTTTAAAGAATCCACAATTTCATTGCGACATGCATTTAAATCAATATCTGATTGAAGGCGATACTGTGGACCAGGCTTTGGCAATACGTTGCCTGATCCTTTTATTCTCAATAATATCAAGATTGCCAGTATATGACCAGTAGGCTCATAACAAAATTTAGAATTCTGACATTCTCAATCAATGGAATTAGAAGTCTCGATTTCAAGATCAGAAACTATCATTTTGTAGTTGAAAATAATATTTCTAGTTGATTTCTTATGCTTGTAACATACAACAGGAGTCTCAATATTCTTGAAATAGTTCGGAATTGTGTCAGTCACCCGCCTGTCACTAAAAACACTGGCTAAATTAATAAATTCGATGCCTTTGTTTAAATTTAAAGTTATTTTCAAAAATGCCTTTGAGATGGAGCATCAATATGTGAACGCACAATGTATTCCAGTGGATTAGTACGGATATAAATGGCGTCTTCGTCAAGTTTCTGTAAAAAGAAAACGACATGCTGACTAATTTGCTAAGGAGCGCGTGTCTACCAGAACTTTTATAAATATTGTTAAGTTCTGCGATAGATACAAAAGTTAAGTGTAATTTAAATTGATATTTTTTCTAAAAACAGAACTATTTGAATAAAAGAAACAGGAAACATCCATCAGTACTAAAACTGCAGATGAATTCTTAATAGCAATAACATATTTGAACACAAATATAACAATATATCCTTAATCTTTTGCAATAAACTGTACGTTTTAAGATTTTAAGTACACAATGTTCAGATGTTATCATGACTATCGGATAAAAGTCTTTTGAGATATAAAAAGAACAAGAAAAATATAACGCGTGCTATATGTTGACGGTTTTCAATACTGGGTTTGTTTGTGGAGGCTTTGTTCAAGTCACATACCTATAGTCGTCGATATGGAGATGACAGGAAGTTAAAGTGAAGAATTAAAAGACTGTATGAATACAGATAAGTTTTCATTTGGTCTTAGGTATACATTATTATACATGTTAAAGGGAACATATTCAAGTATTTTCAATTAAACGATTTACACCTGAGCTATTACAAAAGGAATTTCAGTGACCATGCTACCATATAATATAAAAGTCATATTTACTTAAATTTTACAAGTAATAATTATATGGGCCCTATTTATGTTCATGTTTTAGTTGTATTCAGGCTCAGAACCGCTTCGGAGTTGCCGTTAAGGCAATCAACTTTGCATTTTAAAGGAATAACAAGTAATCTAATGGAAAATATTTAATTTCTTTACTTCTTTACTTCATTATAACACAAATATAAATGGTTCCGAAACGTCTAGGGTAAAAATTAAAATAGATGCCGAAATGGTTTGATTCCGAAACGTCTAGGTGCCGATTCGTCTAGGTGTCGAAATGGTTTGGTGCCGAAACGTCCTGAATCGATCTTGATCACACAGACGCAAAAACTTGAGAATTGTCTGCATTTATTAATAAGCATTGTTCATGTACTGGCCATTGGGACCCTGCTTTCGACTAATATGCTATATACACAATAGTTTTCGTCTAGATAACAGATGCAATCCCATTCCCCCAAAGTGCATACGTGTTAAATGGTCTCCATACTTATCACAAATTTCCTGATCAGAATATGTCTCCGTAGATAGTAAAGACCAACCAAACTGGGCCACGGACAATACATGGACGAGGTCCTTGTTACGATGCTATTTCATGTTAATTATTTCGTGAATGAGTTTACATGGCAAGTAGAATAATATTCAGGGACAAGTAGGTTTAAAAGAGGAACAGGAAATGAAGCATGAACAAATCACAATCAATCTAGCCTCGGTCACCCGACCCGTTTCTGATTTCTTCGTTACGTTATGCTCCATGGATCCAGAACCAGGGCCTGTGGAATATCTAGCCTCGGTCACCCGGCCCGCTTCTGATTTCTTCGTTACGTTATGCTCCATGGATTCAGAACCAGGGCCAGTGGAATATCTAGCCTCGGTCACCCGGCCCGCTTTTGATTTCTTCGTTACGTTATGTTCTATGGATCCAGAACCAGGGCCTGTGGAATATCAATCTCATTAAAATCAGACTCTTTATCACGCTACGATACTCTTCGCTACTAACAATAGCGGAGAGTATCAAAACGTAACTAGGATATGATTTTAATGAGATTTGGGGAAAATAGGACGTTTGAAATCGCCCCTCACGTTGGGAGCGAATTTGGCGTGATTTTGAGAAATTTTTCGAGACTTTCAACAAGATTATTTTTAAGTTATTTTAATATTAATTTCTTATTTTTAACTTATGAAAAGTAGCAATTGACGTTAACAAGTTGGTCTGATGCATCAACAATCGACGTTGTACGTTTATTTACCACATGACGTCACGCAAACATCGACGTTATGAGCGTAAAAAATAACGCGAATAAATTGGGCTAATCGCTAGTGGGCGTTTTAAATGGCCTAATTTGCCCAGACCGATATCTGCAAGAAAGACATATGCATGATATGGCCTTGGCAGGCCGAGACAACAGCCAATCAAAACCTCGCATACAAATCCAACAACAAGTGCAAGGATAAAATAGAACCAAAACATGCGACACCACAAACATAAAAGGGTTGACAACTGGGATAGCGCAGTCTGCGACACCACAAACATAAAAGGGTTGACAACTGGGGTAGCGCAGTCTGCGACACCACAAACATAAAAGGGTTGACAACTGGGGTAGCGTAGTCTGCGACACCACAAACATAAAAGGGTTGACAACTGGGGTACCGCAGTCTGCGACACCACAAACAGGGGTACCGCCTTCCAGCTGTCAGGGACAAAATACCGCTAGGGGTTTAAAGATTAATGGCCACCCTTTCTGTAGTATTATCAATTTACAAATTTAACTCTTAAACTCTATGAACATTTCCTGATAAGCCCGGAGAGAAACATATATTTAAAACCGCTACTAAGTTGTATGTAAAAATCAGTATTATTTGCATGACGTAGATATTACTTGTACCACTGCGTGATTGCACGGGGAAATGAGGTAAATCTGAATTGTACAGCTGTACAACTAAATTACTATTGCCAGATAATTGATAATTACATTTACCTGTGGGTTAACTTACCTGTTCAAAGTTTTTTACGTCATCAAATGAAATCTTATTCTCGCTTTTCACAGATATTGCAATGTGTGAATTGTAAATATTTATTGTTGTGTATTGATTTCGATTTAAATAAACATAAACATGTTCATGAAACAAAACATGACCGGAAAACTTTAAACGAGGTTCTATATGCACAAAACTCACTCTCATCCTATTGTCTAACCAATTAAACGGGACAGTGTAACTAAAATAATCCGTACTAGGCTAAATCCTCTAACAAACAAAGCAGCATTAAGGACAATTAGAGCAATCTCGTTGGTTAATTTAAACACCTCGATGGGCTACGCCCATCCCGATGTTTAAATTAACCAACTCAGTGAGACCATACCCTATCTATTATTTGTAAGATTAATATATAAAATGATCATGTATTACATATACAAATTATTATCGAGATGATACCTAGTCAAAGCCTGTATTTTGCCTTATTAAGACGACAGTGTATTTATTTGGCCGGATTTTAATGAAACTTTGCAGGGATGATAGTACCAAATCTAGTTATGCAAATCGTCGCCGTGTTCCGGTTGAATGAGTTTTGGCGGAGTTATGACCCTTTAAAGTTTTAATTCATTAACTTTGCCTGGACTATTTTTCTTGAACCCCTAGCCGGATTTCAACGAAACTTGCAGGGATGATCAGAATCAGGCCTAGTGGTGCATATGATAATCGAGTTTCGGTTGAATACTTTTTGGCTGAGTTAAAGCCCTTTAAATGTTTTAATACAAACACTTTGGCTGGTCTCCTGACCCCCTGGCCGGATTTCAACGAAACTTTGCAGGGATGATCAGTAACAATCCTAATTATGTATGTCATCGCTGTATTTTGGTTGAAAGATCTTTGGCAGAGTTATGGCCCTTTAAAGGGTTTAATACTCACATTTTGTCCGGACTAGTTCTCCTGAACCCCAGGCCGGATTTCAGTGAAACGTTGCAGGGATTATGAGTACCAGGCCTAGTTGTGCATATCATCGCCGTGTTCCGGTTGAATGTCTTTTTCGCAGAGTTATAGCCCTTTAAATGTTTTGACACACAAACATTATCCAGACTAGTCTCTTCTGAACTTTGGGTCGAATTTTAACGAATTTTAGCGGGGATGATGTGTACCAAACCTAGTTGCGCATATCATCGCCGTTCCGGTTGAATAATTTCTGGCTGAGTTTTGCAGGGATGATCAGTACCAGGCCTATAGCTCTTTATAGGTTTTGATACACAAACATTATCCAGACAGGGATTATGAGTACCAGGCCTAGTTGTGCATATCATCGCCGTGTTCCGGTTGAATGTCTTTTTCGCAGAGTTATAGCCCTTTAAATGTTTTGACACACAAACATTATCCAGACTAGTCACTTCTGAACTCCTGGCCGAATTTCAACGAATTTTAGTGGGGATGATGTGTACCAAGCCTAGTTGCGCATATCTTCGCCGTGTTACGGTTGAATGATTTTTGGCAGAGTTATTAGTTTAAAGGTTATAATACACTAACTTTGCACAGGCTATTTCTCCTGGAACGCCTGGATGGATTTCAACGAAACTTAACAGGAATGATCAGTACCAAGCATAGTTGAACATATTTGTTGATTGATTTTTGACACAGTTATTGCCCCTTTTATATAAACTTTGTAAAGACTAGTTTTCCTGAACTCCTGGCAGGATTTCAGTAAAACATGGCAGGAATGTTCAGTACCAAGCCTAGTTGTGCATATTGTCGTTTTCCCCATCAAAGATTACATATAGCCTGTAGATCGTGTTATGCCCCACCACCGGATGGTAAGGATGCATATAGCGTTGTCCATGTACTTACGTCCAATCATCCGTCCGTCCGTCCCGAAAGTTTGTGTCTATCTACTGCCACAGTTTTTAACCGATTGTTTCGAAACCTTACATGATCCTTTTTTTTTCACTATGATGTCAAGATGTGCACGTCGATTCAGCGTCAAACTAGACATTGTTTGGCCGGAGTTACGGCCCTTTTTTGTTACATATTACGTTTTCGGCGATTTGTTTGTGGGTACATCCGTATCCCATGGACACATTTCTAGTTTGGATTATTGTTTCGCTCACGATAGTTGGTAGCAAAACATAGCAGTCACTTTTACGGTGGCGGCGGCGTCCGCATTTTAAATCAACTATATCTAAACAACCGCTTCTCAGATTTTTCTGAAACTTTGTCCGATGCTTTTTTGGGTCAAGGGACATCACGTAATGCCAAAATTACCAAGGTCACGATAATATTGCGTTATTTTCCCAAAAAGCGTTATTTTCCCAAAACGTAACTTAATCTTGGTTAGGTAACTTAACCTCAGTTAATTGTATGTGAATGCCTCATTTTCTTGTTTGATACTTGGTCATATGTATTGTTGGCATTGGTGGACATCACTGAACGACACAAATTACCAAGGTCAAGGTCATGTTTTGCTTATTTTCCCCCAAGCTTAACCTTGGTCAGGTAACCTAACCTTGGTTCTAAAGGTAACTTAACCTTGGTTAGGTAACTTTACCTCAGCTAACTTTATGTGATTGTCTCACTTTATGTCTTTGATACTTGGTCATGTATATTGTTGGCATTGGTGGACATCGCTGAAAGACAATTTTTTTTTTTACCAAAGTCAAGGTCATACTTTGCGTTATTTTCTCTAAACATCACTTTGGTTAGTTAACCTCAATTATTTCTGAGAACTTTATTCCATTTACCTTCCCCTACTTTTCATATTTTATCGACTGTCGTCCTAGTTTAATCTTTAAGTGATTTACGTGCATTCCTAATGCACGTAAAAAAATGGTAAATGGTAAATGGCCATTGTCGCTGTCGTCCTACATAATTATTTAAACTGAAACAGGCTTTGTAATGATTAGAGATGGCTCACATATAGAATTATAGGAACAAATCATACTGCATATCGTAGCATTTGTTATATACGATTTAATACGAATGTGTGGTGCAATTAACCACTTGCGCTTTTTGGCGGAGTTGGATTTTTGGCGCAATTTGTTTATGCAAATATGCAAAAGAGGTACATTTTAGAAAAACTGTCTTCTACAAATGTATCCCAAATATAACAAGGAGCAGTCCGAGGGACGGCCATAGTCCCCTACCGGGTCTTGTGCTCGACACGTCGTCTCATTATGGTGAACATTTTGCCAAGTTATTTCAAAATTCCTCTGTGTAAAAAGAAATGATTTAACAATAAAGCGGATGAGAATATACAACAAAACGGATAATAGGTTTACCTTTGTATTATTTTATGTGATGAAATTCAAATGTACAGTTATTGCATGGTGGTCCGAATAGCAGACAGGTGTGTTGATAAGTGTACATGCACTGCCTGGATGTTTGGTAAACACAAGGTCCAGTACTGAGCCAAGTTCATGGATACGTTCATGTACAAGTTGGTGAAGTCCACACTGTTGACCTATATTTTCTAGCTGTTGACATTATGCTGAACATATGTGCCGAGCCATTTCAAAATCACACGATGCATGACAAAGTTACAGCCCGGACAAGCTTATTTTTTACCTTTAACCTCCAACTGTGACATTGACCTTTGAGCTACGGACCTGGGTCTTGCGCGCGACACGCCGTCTCATTATGGTGAACATTTGTGCCAAGTTGTTTAAAAGTCCCACGATGCATGACCAAGTTTTGCCCGGACAAGCCTATTTCTGACCTTTTAACTTCAAACTGTGACCTTGACCTTTAAGCTACGGACCTGGGTCTTGCGCTCGACACACCGCGTCATTATGGTGAACATGTGTGCCAAGTTATTTCAAAATCCCACGATGCATGACAAAGTTACAGCCCGGACAAGCCTATTTTTGACATGTAACCTCCAAGTTTGACCTTGACCTTTGAGCTACGGACCCGGGTCTTGCACGCGACACGCCGTCTCATTATGGTGAACATTTGTGCCAAGTTATTTTAAAATCCCACGATGCATGAAAAAGTTACAGCCTGCACAAGCCTATTTCTGACTTTAACCTCCAAGTGTGACCTTGACCTTTGAGCTACCTGGGTCCTGCGCGCGACACGCCGTCTCATTATGGTGAACATTTGTGTCAAGTTGTCTAAAAATCCCACAATGTATGACAAAGTTACAGTCCGGACAAAAAAAATGACAGACTCTGTCCGGTGGGGGACTAATAATGTTGAGACAGTTAGAGAGGGAAATAACGTTTTTTAGGGGGGGGAAAAAAGAAAAAAAGCCCTGAATATTAATATCAACAGTTAAGTAATCTATAGCAATTTGCTTTTCACTATTCTAGTAATTAATATTAATGATCATGAGATTGCAAAAATGAAAGTTATTAAACAAATCAAGATTTCTGTGTCCCTTTATGGTCCATAATTAATATGTTGCTGTAAAACAATTTACAATTCCATGCTTTTTTTTTTAAAGTTGTATAACAGGTTTTGAAATGGATGTGTTTTTTATCGAGTATGAGATAAGCAAAACTACTATTTTCACATCACTCTCATTGGCAAGGATGCGAGCGCTAAAAAAAGTGGTATTTATGTGGGAGGAAACCAGCATGCACTGATCCTGGTGAAAAGCCTGAGTCTCAATTAGTGTTCAGTACAAGAAAAATCGCCATGCCATTCTTCATGTATATGTTGTTCAAGATAATCCATTCAACTGAGTTTGCAACACTTGGCTCCATTACAGTTGTATACCGTAATCGTGCGATTTGTGAAAATGGCAGCAACCTGTCTGAAAAAATAAAGAAAATGCAAACACTTATTATTGCACCTTAAATGTCTGCTGTAAATGAAATACTAAAACATATTAAATATACAAAATATATATTGTATATAGAACCTCTAAGAGTTAGGCCAAATAAAATAATACCCGTGTTTACTGTACTGAACACTGTCAACGAAAATGGGTTAGTAGATCCATTATTTGTTATCATTTTTAACTTCATCAAGTTCATGAATTATATTTCGATCACGAGAACATTAAATACAGAAAAATAGACAATTATATAATAGCAATATAATAATAGACTCAATGCAGAAACAAACGAAAAAAAGAGTTACACATGTACACAACTGAACTCACTAATAGTCAACTATTTCCTTCATTACGTAAACCTGTGTAAAGTATATTTCCAATTGTTTATCTCTTCATCAGATCCCGCTATAAAACTCATTTGGTTCAACGTTTACAAAAGTGTGAACATTATTGATGACGTATTTCAAAAACGCGTTCACTCCTGTTATCTTGGTACGCGTAAAATAGATAACTGCGGTCTGAATCGACGTTTTTTACAAAAAGAAAATGTTTGTATGGTGTTTTACGTCATTTTCAACACAAGTAAGGTTATATATGATGGTCGAATTTTTGTGGTAGAGGCACACCACCCACTTTTCCTGGGTAGAACCAGTACTGTACACCTCCCGCCATCCGTAAGAAATAAAATTCGTGACTGTGTATTATTGCAGAGCCTCGTATCCTATCATTGTATCCAACTCGTTAAAATCAATAATACACAGTTACTCATGTAAGATCCTCTGTGTAGTACAGTGCGTACCTACGGTGACATTGCGTGCGGGTACTGTGGTTTCCAAAGGACCATTTTTTTGTATAATTTTTCGATGTTTTTAATAAAAATGTTTTAAAAGGTTTGCACTTGAAAATGCATTATTAATTCAAACTATATGTACAAATGTCAAATATCACGGACGCATTCAAAGATAATTCCCTGTTTCAATATTTGTTTCAGCATTTTTATCGTGACGCTACCAGTTCTCGATGGTCTAAACGATCGCTGGTACATAATAACCATAAACACGCGTTTTTCTGGTCTCAATTTTCGTCCAGCGATAATCCAATTCAGTTGCATCAAAATAGCAAAATTACCAATAAAGTTCGCATCTTTTCAATTTCGAAAGTTCAAAATGTCATGTGTCAGTCAAAATTAGATCAGTTAAAAAAATGACCCCAGTACTCAAGGTAGTTTTAAACTAGACGGGTGTGTCGCTTGTGGGCGCTTTGTCAGTGTAACAAGTTTTTATGAAAAACTGGCTTTACTAAGTTTTTCGTGAAGAAAAAAATGAGTACTATTATTTAACTCATATAATGACCTTCAGTATGACCTTGATCTTAATATTTTAGTGTGGTCATGTCGATGTTGTCATGATGAGTATATAAAAGAAATATCAAGAAATGAGAAAGTTATAGCCAACTTTAAGTTTTCGTGAAGAAAAAATACTATTTAACCCATATAATGACATTCAGTGTGACCTTGACCTTTATATTTTAGTATGGTCATGTTGATGTTATCATGATGAGTAAATATTGAGAGTTTGATAAAGAAATATCAAGAAATGAGAAAGTTATAGCCAACGTTAAGTTTTCGTGAAGAAAATAAATGAGTATTTAACCCATATAATGACCTTCAGTGTGACCCTGACCTTATATTTTAGTAAGATTATGTCAATGTTGTCATGGTGAGTATATATATATACGACACAGTGATCCCTATGTATCCCATTTTTCTTCGAAAAGGCGACACAAAAAAGGTTAATGACGTCACAACTCTATTTTGTCCAGTAATGTTTCTAATACGGGCCACAAATATAATTATATTATATTATCTCTGTCGAAAGTACGTATATACTATATATATATTTATATATATATATTATTGAAAACTTACGCTGGAAGGCATTATTGGCCTGTCATAGCTTGTACATGCAACTTCTACGCTCACTTGATAAGCGATTAACGTTGTGAGCTGATACAAGTTTACAGCAATAACCTTAACAATGGTCGTAATAACAGTCATAATAACATGCCAGATAATATTATACATATTATATATGTAATACTAATAATCATATGGACAATCTAAACGCAGCAAGAGCTTAGTTATCTCTATTTCTTCTATTTCCCCGTACACGGATTACTTCCCTTTGACAAGCAATGTCAACACGTATCATTCTCCGTGCCATAGAGTTACAGTGGCATTTTTGACGTGTGCATCTCTGTTGAAAGTGCGTATTCATATGAAAAACTTACGCTGGAAGTCATCATTGGCCTGCCATAGCTTGTACATGCAACTTCTAGGCTTACTTGTTAAGCGATTAACGTTGTGTGTTGATATGCTGCAATAATCATATCAGTGGTCATACTAACAGTCATAATATAGCCGATTACAAATATGAATGAAAGGCAATATATGACATCACAGACATAACAGGGATGACCATATGGCTAGCGTCTTGGAACGATCGGTGGCAATTTTAGAAGACATTTTAAACAAATCTCGCAAATAGATTACACTTTAATTTCAAAATGTGTGTGATGACATTGCGTGTGGGTGCTGTGGTTTCTACGGGACCATTGTGTATTATAAAATCATTTTTCGATATTTTTAAAACTCTTGCTCTACAAATTTTGCGCTTGAAAATACATTATACACTATGTGTATAATCGTATGTCAGATATCATTGACGCATTTCAAAGATTGCAATATTTGCAGCATTTTTAATATTTTAAAGTAATGCAAAGGTGAGGTCAATAGCACAGCACGCCAGTCTAGCATGCTATTCCAACCAGGAGCTTACAAATAATGATATCCGACAAATCCACGCAATTTGATGCATCCGTATTATCTGATCTTATTGCATGTAATGATTTTCTGTAAGACTTAAACACTTTCTCCTAGTGAGCGGAAATTGTTTTTTTCCAAAGAAGTTATTGATTGTAACATCGTTAACAGGTACTAGACACGAACAATACCTGATTAGATTGCACACGCAAGATTTTCCGTCAATGGTACTAATTATAGAACAAAACGACAGTCACATATTTAGACGTGTCTCGTTTATCTGAAATTATGAGTAATACCATATCTAGCATTACTTTGGCTAGGAGTCCGGGTGAACATGTAACTTGAACAAAACGTTTTATTGTACATTATACAAAAGCGTACCTTCTATAGGTTAGTAAAGTTATACCTTGTATGTTTAAGGTTATTCCGCCTCGCATGAGGGAGATTGTGGGGTCAATCCGCTGCAAGGTCATACCAAATACTTTATTAAATCAGGTACTGGTAGCTCCCTTGCTTTACGTTCAGTACATACATGGTATTTCTAGGACTAGGGATTGTCCAGGTGTCGGTATAATGTTACTGGATGGGGTATTATTCACTTGTCTATGGCTCGGTGATCCAGTGTGGCAGCACCATCAAACTGAAAATTGCAGGTAGACTATGTTGAGATATGACCGACATATTGTTAAACGCGACTTTAAACCACATACACATGTACATGCATACTTTAACCTAATGCCATTAAGTTGGTTAAATACTTAATATCTAGAGTCGATCTTCGCATATTGTTTTTCTAACCTATTTTAGCCTTTTCCGAGTATCTTGACAGCAGTAGTTTCACCAATGAAGGACACCTGAAACATCTATTGTTTGGGGCTGTTGTTTCAGCGAAAGGATGTTTTGGACATTTAAGACATAATCAGAATCAACTAGTACCTAAATAAGTTGTATTTCAGTGGAACAGAAATGTTAAGTGGTATATAAAAATACATGAACCTTACTTTACAAAATCGGTTGTTAAATAAATATTTCATGTGCGAAATTTGTTTTTGATACGGATTTTCAATGCATAATGCATCAATATTTTTTTAGAGGTTTATCCATGTTGGGTAAATGTAAATTAAGACACTCTGAAAGTCGTATAGCAAAACACTAAGGCTAAAGTTATTGAGATAATTTAATTTTCTACTGTCCCAGCAACAAGGAATTTACATAGTAAAACCCAAAAATGCATTTTGACTGTAAAAGATTTATTTCTAAACCGATATTCAAATTTAAGGTATTTTGTGTTAAAAAATTCCTTATCCAATGATATATGATTTATATACATATTATTAAATTTTCCTCACGTTAATGCTGAAAACCCTTTGACTGAAACAAGCGCTCCGAACAATAGGTTTGAGATAACGAGATTACTTGAATGTCATAGGAATATTATTGTGAACGGAATTTGAGTACTTGAGTTCAAGTCCAGGCTAAGAATATTTCATTACGTGGTCCCGCCTTAATTCCTTTAAGCGATGGGAAAGCTTATATTAGCATGATGACAATAAAACTCGTTTAAAAACGTTTTTTACTGGAAACATGCGATGAACTGTTTAAAATTACCTATTAAATGTTTTAATTTTACAATATCCAACTTTATAAGCAGAAATTAAGATTTTATTTCATACACCAGCCAACTCCGTTTTCCCTTCTTGGAGAATGAGTTACCAACTCTTAATTCATTTTACGCATTTTCAATGACGGGTGTTTTTTAGTATCCTTGAATAAATCCAGACTTTTAATCGGCAGACATTCCTGATATCAACACATGACTACAGTCTGGCATAACGTTTTTTTTTGTAGTGAAATGTGACTGTTTAGTTTCTTTAAACTAAGTGCAATAAGATCCAGAACTCATGATAAGTAGTTGAGTACATATTTACCAAACTAACACGCAGTGCTGGAAAACAGTTTATCGAATACTGTAAAACAGATTATCGAATACTGTAAAACAGGTTATCGAAAGTAACGAACACCAACATTGAAAGTAGGTATCGGTCTCGATTTGCATCTCTCGACTGAAAATTGAGAAATAATAATCGAAATCAATGGCACAATGACGACTGTCGCAGGTACAGGCGCTGTGTGAGGGAGGTGGGTGTTGAAATGTATATGGCTAATAACGAGACAGTCGTTGGAAGCATCTAAATTATCTTTAATTATTTGGTTTGCACATACGTTAGCGCTTCAATGGGATGAACACAATACTACTGTGAAATAAAATAAACAACATATAATAATGTCGAAGAGTAGAAGCACCATGTGATACAAAATACAGTGTATAAAATACAACAACTTACCTAATTAGCTATAATGGACGAAGGCCAATAGAGCTAATGGGATGACGAGTTTTCCGTCGTACGTCGGTCCGTCCGATTACCGTTATCGTTACCTCGATTACACGATATGGCCTTCATTTTTCATTTGATATTTACCAGTCTTGGTCAGCTTGTTAATATCAATGAAAGCTCGCAACATTTCGAAAATTATCTAGATCGGATCAGTAAGACCGGAGTTATGGCCCTTGTTTGTTTGTTTTCTGGAAAAAAAATCAAGTTTTGTCTTGTGAACACTCTAGCAACTTCATTTATTATTTGATGTTTACCAAACTATTTGAGTGTTTTTGTACTAATGAAATCTCGGACAAGTTCGAAAACCAGCCAGATTGGATTAGTAACACCAGAGTTATGGCCCTTGTTTTGCTTAAAATGCCATATTCTGCCTTGTGAACAATCTAACACCTTCATTGACTATTTGATATTTGCCAGATTTTGCCAGATTGTTACTATCATTGAAAGACAGAATGAGTTCGAAAATCAGCCGGATCGGACCAGTGACACCAGACTTATGGCCCTTGATTTTCTTAAATATGCAATATGCAATATTAGGAACTTGGGGTCGTGGGTTCAAATATCTTCTCTTTTTTATTTATTTGTTTTTGTTTTATTTTAATTCTCCTTTTTATTGTTATTATTATTTATTTATTTTAAATGATATATATATATTTTTTTTTTTTCAGAAATAATGTCAAATATATGATAAACAACTGAATCAAGCGACGCAAGAGGTAAATATAATGACCAGTATGAAGTATAAAGAGGTAAAATTAAAAGTTGTCATCTGACCATGTTTAAAAACCTGTAGAAAACACTAACCTGATATGGATACTGGGAAACTTACTGTTTCAGGAATATAAACATGTCCACTATTAAAAATCAGCAAGAAATGGGGATGGTTAGTTTTTAGCAAACTTACCTTCACTGGGACAAAGGTCACATTTGCTTTTAACATTCATATCTAAAACTGTCAAAAGCATGATGTATTTAAGATATTAAAGGGAATGTAGCGCCACAACAAGCTTTATTATTGAGAGTTCTGAAAAAAAATGGAAAACGGTGAAAGAATTATCAAAATCGGATGATAAACAAAAAAGATATGACCACTTGAAGGTTGTTCTAAAACGGATATGGGGGCCGCCATTTTAGAACTATGATGTCATAGTTCCATATTACCATATATGGAATATTGATGAACTCAGTCGGCGTTCTGTTCAAGCTGTCACTTGTCAAGAACGCTGTGCCAACAAAGTTTCCGGAGACAGAGGTTTTTCGAAAGACTCCCGATTTCACTGAAACATTCAGTCCTCCAAAAACGAAAAGGAAGACGCATGGTGCATATGAGAAAAGAAATAGAAAGCATGTAAGTAACTAGACGATGTACATCTACGGTGCATTATGTAGAACTCTTAATTTACCATAAACACTGTCATGTCGAACGCTGAGTTACCCCACCCACTTTTTTGTAATTGAGTATGTTTTGTTTTTGTTTTGTTTTTTCAACTCCTACTCAGTAGTATGTAAATAACTTGTTTCGAAAAATTATTTATGTTGAAGTCACTCATCACATCAGTCATATATCTGTGATGACAATATCATTAGATGCATGGGTGTTGAGGAAGTACTTCTAGAATTCATGAAAATCTCAGGTTGTGAACAGGGGGACGGGATAGCAGGTATACACAGGGGAATACAATTGTTCAAATTGAATTCCATCCCTAGTGCTAGCCATGAGAATCATAGCTCTTATGGTATTTACCTAACATAGCTGTAAGAGCAATGATTCTCATGGCTACCCTAGAACCAAAATAACTGGGTACCATAAAAGCGTGCATGATAATATTGATTGCCTGTCAATCGCCAACTGTGTGTCCTCGATAGCGCAGAGGTTAGAGCACTGAAGAGCTAAGCCAGTCAGAGATCCTGAATTTGAGCACCGGTTGAGGTGCGATTTTTTTAACGTTGTGCATCTCTGCCCAACTTGCCCCTGATTTGGTCAAGTCAGCCCCCAACGTAGAATTATATAGTCAAATCGGTCCCCTAACTTGTCCACACTTTATATATTATTTGTTTATATGTTACTGAAAACATATGATATGTAAAAGTGGTTTGCATTACATGAAATTTATCCGTAATATCCTGATGATATCCTTTGAATAAAGAATTAAAAAAACTCTTCTGGTTAATCAACAAATTATTATGGTTAATGTAACAGTTTCAATACTTGTTGGGAAAAAAGAAATGTTTTTCAAACGTAGTTCTTGAATATTTAAAAAAAAAAGTAAATGCATCGGTTATTTGATTGTATCGTATCATTCAATACAGTTAAACGTCATGTATCTTATATTTGACTGATTAATTGCAATTCTCCCATGGATGCTGTTGCTATGCATACCATAATGCACAACACGTAATATAGAGCTCCTGGTGGTTTATCTGGCTGATGGACTTATAAGGACATAAGTTACCATTCCATAGTGCCTTTTACTGTGTATACCATAAAGCATATTTCACACTAAGTACTCCTTTGAACTGGAGTGGCTTATCTGGCTAATTGCATAATATGGTCATAAAACCCCACCCATAGTGCCTGTTACTGTGTATACCATAAAGCACATGCCACCCTAATTAGCTCCTTTTAACTGGAGTGGCTTATCTGGCTAATTGCATAATAAGGTCATAAAACCCCATCCCATAGTGCCTGTTACTGTGTACACCATAAGCACATGTCACCCTAATTAGCTCCTTTGAACTGGGGGTGGCTTATCTGGCTAATTGCATAATAAGGTCATAAAACCCCATCCCCATAAGCACATGCCCCAATAATTAGCTACTTTTAACTGGAGTGGCTTATCTGGCTAATTGCATAATGAGGTCATAAAATCTCAGTTGCTACTGTGTACACACCATAAAGCACACAACACTATACATCACCTTTGTACTGGCATTTATAAATCATAAAACTGCAGATGATACTAACTTTTTGCATCACATATTTATATAATATAACCATAATGCCAATATAATGAAATTAATTGTATTTTTGTAATATATTTCATACATATTAAAATGTATTTTTTTATTTGTTTTAATATTCTATTCATCACAGTTGTAAGTAAACATGGTTCATTATTCCATTTCCGTGAATTGGTTTAGTGCTTGCATTTTTTTCCACCCAGTTTTTCTAGGATTTTAGTCTATAGATGGTTGCCCCTACCCCCACTAACTGGACCCTCCCCCTCATATAAAACACTCTAAAATGTAAATTACTGATTTTTATAACTGCTTCATCAATAGCGGTCTAATTATAATGTATACCTAAAACGCTATAATAACAGTGCTCTGGAAAATATTTTTAACAGACAGGCTCTGAATTAATATTGACAGGTCCTGAATTAATTATATATAATAATAAAACATTAATAAAACAAAAAGAGACGAGCCCCAACCAGATTTTGACAGGCCCTGGGCTTGTGAGCACTGAATTACTCTTACTTTAATAAAAATAACAGTATATTTGTCTCTCATTTTCTTTACAACATTAAACAAATCTGTTCATGCTTGCCAGAGTATCATACCGGTCTCCTTTGAGATTGAAAGTCTGGGATGTGACGCTATGTGATTTTATTTTATGTTTTCTGCTGATTATTTTCAGTGAGGGGAATCCGTGTCCCATGTGTACATTTCCAGTTTTATTGTGCTTTCAGGTAGTTGACAAGCTGATAGAGGAGCAAGACATTCTTGAGGCCCAGAAAGCTGCTACAGAACAACAGAAGTTAGAAGAGCTACAACAGCTTCAAGAATTGGAAGTCCATTACCAGGAAACAAGAGCACAGACACCTCCACCGTATGATATAAGTGCCATTGTCATCAACCCAGTTTCAACTCGAGTGTCCAGAGGATCTCAGACCATCGAGGTATAATAGTTGATAATCTGTTTCCATACTAAGGCGTAGAAACCGGCCCTCCACCTTTAAGGCTGTTCCTACGCCTATGCAAACTGACCATACACACGCAAACATGCAGTTGTGTACACAGTCAGGAAGATATAATATTACAACAAATGTGATCGACAGTAAGATATAAACATATACCATCTGCACAATAACTCGACAATTACAACATCCGTGCTCATGAAATAACACATATCACTTTTTTGTCATTAAAGGAACACACGGCAATCTTGATTTTCAAAAAAACTCGCAGTGTCCCGTTATTTTTTCTACATAACTTGCATTTGTTCAAAGCATAAAGCAAATTGTATTTGCATAATATTAACTCTTGATTAATTTGCACCAAAAATATATTTAAGCATATGGTAGAATAAGACGAACAAATGAAAACTCAACATTTTATGTAATGATATATGCAAGCAGGTTTAGTCAAAATGATGCTGTATAAATAAATGGAGGCGCTAATTTCAGTGCTCGATCAACATTTCGAGATTGCTATGTGTCCCTTTTTAAGTCAAAAGTCAAGGTCGCTGTAACCCAATAATGCATATTTCCACTCTGAAAAATGAAAGATTTAATCTACATGTACAATCTTGAAAATACTAAAGAACTGAGTTTAGTCTGGGGTCTGTAGGTCAACTTCAGTCATATTGACCTGTTACCCAAGACGTTTAAATAAAAAAAATACAAATAAAAAAACAAACATTTAGAAGGGCCAGTAAATAGCCAATTAGGTAGTGCTTTTATCACAGTCATTGATTTTGTCAGTATTTAAAATTATTATTAGGTAGTCTGTTTCGCAACAGTAAAATGATAACTCTTGTGTTTATTTACAGACAATGTTGAAGAAGCCAACAGCAGATAAGTCATCACAAGCTAGGCCCACGACAACAGACACGGGAATGACGGCGATACCACAAACAATATGTACTCTTGCTGGCCCCGATTCAACCATGCCTGAACCAGTAGAGAAAGGCAACCAATTTCCAGACCCTGACAACAGACCATCAGCGTGTGATGAAGATGACCTGGAGTATAAGGATGATTCGGACCTGGATCCAGATTGGGAACCAGACGAGAACGACACCACAGACAGTGAGGAAGATGTCCCAGTTGAGGATGATTTTTGGTAAGATGATCGTGATTTCAAGGCCCTATATCTTCATTTTTATGTCACCTGCATAGCACGGCAGACACTTAGGGATCACTTTGTCGTCCGTCACACTTTAACTTGCAACCTAACCTTAACTTGAAAAAAATTTGACCTATGTTCATAAAACATCTTCATTTCACCTCAAGGAATGCTGGTAAATGTCCAAAATAATCTATCAAGGATTGAACTTCAAACGTTAGTTAGATTATACTTGATGAAATAAGCACAGCATGCGACACAAGTGTTCTGTGGAACACCCTTCTAGTTGTTATTTTTGTTTATTTTAAAAAAAAAATCTTGAATACTTTCACAGAAGGTAGACTTCTGCTGGTTTTAATTATAATGTATAGAGGCAAAAAACAAATAGTTCTATCATACTTCTAACGTCAACAGCGTAATTTCACATTATATTAAAATCTTGAATTTTGTAAAACATGCAGTGTCATATCAGTTTTTGTGTCAACACACAAACTGAAATTTGCCTAAAACTTTTTCATTTCTCCATCAAACTTTCAAAAATTAAACTTCATGAATTGAATTGGGTTTTAAGGCGCACCAACATATGAAAAGGTTATATGGCGCCTAACAGGCATGAACATGCCTGAACATGCCATGCTCATCTTCCGTGTACATCGAGATAAAATATGGAAAATGGGCCTAGAACCTTCTCACCCTGAACTGCAGAGTTGCTGCAAATTCTATCGTAGAAACTCCATTTACGCTGGAGCCACGTTTATTGCCACTGCTCTTTTTCTGCCACTGCTCTTTTGATGCGAGCGAGATAGCACCTGAAACAATGCAGGGATCATGATGAAGACCTTTAATGAACATAAACAACAAATGATAAAATGAACATGAATTACAATACCAAAATATGTAAAGGTCAAAATACACGTATCAAAGGTCATTTACATTTAAACTTGCAACCTAACCTTGTCCATAACTTGAAAAGCATCATATTTAATGTAAACTTTTTTTTTTTAAATATGATTTATTTCAACCACACTGTACGATTTGACTTTTTATACTACTGCTTAATCACGTTTTTTTATCAATCATTGTTTACAGGGACAGACAAGTGGGCAGTGACGAGCCAGATGTAATGAATAAAAGGAAATACGTCGTGTTTGACAGTTGTTTGAGAAGCCTTTTTCTGTTTTGTACAATATGTGCTGGTGTTTGCAACAGCGTAAAGCGAAAAGTGATAGGGTCAATGCTGAGTGTTGAGACAGTTTGTGAAGCTGGTCACAGGAGATTATGGAATAGCCAGACAGTAGTAAGCAACACCCCACTTGGTAACCTGCTCGTGTCGGGGGCGATTATGTTTAGTGGTGCCTCACCTACAAAAGCGCTCAATATGTTTAAATTTTTGAATGTGTTAATGATAGCCCCAAGGACTTATTCACGGTTTCAGCGGTCATTCATTTTACCAGCCATCGCGAACGTGTGGGACAGGACCCAGAAGCAGATTCTTAAAGATTGTAGAGACAGACCAGTGAAGGTTGCAGGAGATGCCCGCTGCTGCTCTCCAGGTCACACTGCCAAGTATGGAAGCTACACTCTGATGGATGCAGAGTCGGGATTTATACTGGCCGTGGAACTTGTGCAGGTACAATACTATTTGTTTATTAACATTCTATGCTTTCTTAAGGGACACATGAGTCTTTGCATTTTTTTTAAACTCACGGCATTCCATTATTTTTCCTACATACCGATGGTCCGTGAATAATTGCAAATCAGTTTTAGTAATTATTTGAACTGTTAAAAGCAAATTGTTGATGCGTATTACTAATTATTGGTTACACTGCACCAATAATTTAAACTTATGGCAGAAAAACACGAAAAGAAAAAATCAAAAACTTCATTTTTAGTAATTTATATTGTATTAGGTTTAATGATACTGGATTTGTAAATCAAGGTGTGTTTTTTGTAATGATTGATAATTGGGATCTCGACCTGTAAGTGAGGAATTGTCGATTCCTACGGATGGCGGAAGGTGTACAGTACTGGTTCTACCCAGGTGATCTGCCTCCACCACAAAAAATCGACCGTCTTATATAGCCTAACATGTGTTGAAAATGACGTAAAACCCCATACAAAAACTTCATGATTGCTGTGTGCCCCTTTAATGTATGCAAGGTATATACAAATATAATTTCCCACTTAAATGAGAACATAATGTATTCTTACAGTTGAATGATTGTAAATTGTTAATATAAAAAGTATTTATGGAGTGAAGACAGAGTATTGTCAGCATTAGTTTGTGTATACTGTAATTGAAAATGCAAAACGGTAATATTAAATAGAGATTATTTAAATGCTGGGATCGATTATATGGAAATCCTTCACTCCATGGTAGTCGGGTGGTTCTTTTCACAAACGAGTGTATGCGAGTGAAAAAACAAAACATGTCTACCATCGAGTGAAGGATTTCTCTATTATCGAACACGGCAGTTAAATAATCTGTTTATTATATTTTAAATCAGTCATTATAAGCTAAATATTATCTCCATCATAGACAATGTTTTACTGATTTCTTTTCTATTACAGAGTAATGAGGTGAAAAACTCGAATGCCATGGAGTTGGAGGGCTTAAAGCGGGCGTTTAAGAAGGTGGAAGAGAATAAAGTGGCCATTACCGACATCACCACTGACAGACATGGTCAGGTTAAGAAGTACCTGAGAGAAGAAACACAAGTCAACCACTGGTTTGACGGCTGGCATCTTTCAAAGAGTGAGTGACATGTATGCCCTGTTGTTTCTCTACATGTAAAATATGTGTGATTGCCTACGTATTTAGAATGTTATTTTTTGACTCTGTTTATTTAGAGCTGCCCCACAGAGAGAGGAAGGACACAGAATCTGGGAATCTGCCCATTTTTACTAGCGAATAATTTCCCGAATCTCTTAACCACGGCAGTGGCTTAGTGGTAGAGTCCAACCAGACTGTATGAAAAACCTGATCAAATCATAGTGATTACGCCCCCTCGACCGTGTTCTTAAAGAGTACCATAAATGTTTTATTAAATTATTGTGCAAATTACTGTCACAGTTATTATTTCAAGGTTTAGCAATAAAAGTGTGTTATTTTCAGATATCAAGAAAAAACTGTTGGGACTGAGCAAGAAGAAGGACTGTGAGGTTGTAGGTCAGTGGGTGCAGTCCATCTCCAACCACCTGTACTTTTGTGCAGCAACTAGTGCAGGGAATGGAGACGAGGTGGAACAGAAATGGATGTCGATTCTAAACCACATCACCAACAAGCATGATGGCCATGGTGACCTCTTTCCACACTGTCTGCATGGTCCTATTGAAAGGAATTGGATATTAGCAGGTAGGTAGAAACAGTGTGTAATGTTGTACCTTGTATTGTGTTTTGACAAGTTAAAACAATTGATAACGAGTATTTCACAGGTCTAAGGCAATCCAAATATGGTGTAATATGCAGAAAAAATTGAATTTTCCCTTCGACTTGGGACTGATGACAAATAAAAATAGAATACAGGATTATGTTCAAAGTTCCAAAGTAGAATCTTGCAGTTATTCAATTACATTGATTTCAGTCAGCAACTACATACTGATATTCAATACTGTCGATAGGTGATGTTTAATTACAACATTATTATATCCATCCAGTTTTATGGGCTATGCAAGTTGACTTATTTGATATTTTATTCCAGGTTCTAAAGCGCACAAAGAACTGAAGCTTCTTCTTGGGAACAAACGACTTCTGACAGATATCCGGAAACTGTCCCCAGCAGAACAGACATCACAACTGGAGTCGCAGCACAAGGTCGTCTGTCAGTTTGCCCCCAAGTTTGTGAGCTTCTCCTACCCAGGAATGAAACAAAGGTCAGTGATGTTCAATGTTCAATGTTTTGTGTAATGTACTGGTTCACATTTATATTATGTAAACCAATGTTTGACAGACATTACATTAATTTATAATGCGCAGTTTTTATTTGCAATATCATGTTAGCTGAATCCAACATTTCTTCTTATTGTTTGGGAATTGTTTAGGCCCAGAGATTTAGAATCCAGTACAGAAACAACAACTGACTGTTTGAAATACTTACTTTCATATGAACAATGAAAATAGTAATGCAAGGGGCAGCTTACTAGGTTGTGTATTAACAACAGTCTAATGTTATTACAGGTTGAATTTAGCAGCCCTCCATACATGCTGCAATGCGTACAGAGCCCAGGCAGTGAAAAAGGATGGAACACTGATGTTTAAGCTGTCTTACCCGAAGTACAAAGCTGGACGCCACGTGCTGAAGGTTGTGAAAGAAAGCTGTTCATATGGTAAGACTATGTTATTTAAAGGCAGTTACACTTCTAATACTGTAAAACTAATGGACATAACTAGAAGTGTGTTCCTTGGAACAACACTTCGCAGTATGTGAGGAAGTGTCGATTCTTACGGATGGCGGGAGATGTACAGTACTGGTTCTACCCAGGAAAAGTGGGTGGTCAGCTTCCACTACAAAAATCGACCGTCATATATAACCTTGCATGTGTGTTGAAAATGACGTAAAACATCATACAAACAAAACAATATATGGGGAAGGTTAGGTTGCATGTTAAAGACGACGGACAAAGTAAATACTTCTCAAATTATGCCCAAGGTTGGGTAGCTTAGATGACAACGGACAAAGTGATCCCCAAGTGTCTGACATGCTACACAGGTGACATTAAAATAAATGGTCTCGTGATACTAAACTAATTGTTTGGCAATTCTACCACTTTTCAGCATGTAGCTTATTTGTCTGCTTTCAATAGGATATTTTCAAACCATATATTTTTTTTTAATTTAGAATGAAGTCGTTTCAAAGTTTGAAAAATACAACAAAATTGCCATGTGTCCCTCAAAACATTAGGATGATCGGATGCTTTCAACATAATGTGTGTTCCAATAGTTTAGCAATGATTTATCCTTTGCTGACAATGGTAAAACAAACTACTAAAAGCAAATCAAACTCATCTCTTTATAAATGTATTTTTTTTAATAATAAATATAAGATGTAATATTACAGATATTAAATATGATTTTTTTTTTGATTTTTCAGAGTATGTCGATGCCCTACTGGACGAGATGCTGTCACTTCGAAAACAGCACAAATCACACAAAGCCGCACAGGAATCGGCCAGATACCACCTTCAAGCACCCCCACCAGTATGCAGTATGGCTATCAGAGTGTCCAAGGAAGACGCAATTAGAAGGCACATTTCGCGCTTTGGTCATAAGGCGTCCCGATCTGCATACTTAAATCCTGTATAGACTCCATTTTCTGCTGGAAATTTTTCGCGAATAACACTTACAGCACATGCTGGTAAAACACGCCTGTCGAGCTTCGCCAGTCCTTTCCAAACCCACCTAGCCATTCGACGGTATGCTATGTATCTGTATACCCTGCAAATAGAAAACAACATATGGTCAAGAGAGAAAAATAAAAAACAGTTACGGAATACTAGTGTATAGAGTACTTTGATGTTGTGGATACTAGAAGCCTGAGAACTAATAGAATGTGCATGCTTTTGGTAAGAGGAAGAAAACGAACATAACATGGTAAAATATTATTTTAAACGCTGATAGCTAGATGGATTAAGACGCCAAACTAAAATAACGAAGGTGTTATTTAAATTTGCAGTTTAAGGAAAATATTCATTTTTCAAGTTCAGTTGTTGGATATTGATCATGTTGAAATTGTGGTTTGTTTAGTACAAAGGAATGGAATTTCGAGAGAACCTATCTATATAGGAGGATCTTAAAGAGACTGGAGGTGATTAAAGTGTTGTTTTATGACGCGTATAAAACATATTCTTGTTTATTGACCAAACCAAATACTGGCACAAGCAACCATTGTGTCCAAGTCAATGGTTTATAAAAAACTAGCTTGTTAATATTTTGATAGACATCCTCAGTTCGGCCAGATTGCCCCTTTAAACAAATCTTGTCTTCACATCAAAAATACTTGAAATGGTAGTGGTTTTGTAAACTATAACAGCATGAGCAATTTACTACTGGGATATAATATAAAAATACATAATATAAAAATACAATACTATGGTGAGAAAATATATTATCCCTAATAAATAGTTGTACTGGTTTGTTTCAGTTTCTCTGAATGGTATTGATCTTTATAAGCACACATGTGATTAGAGAAAAAAAGCAGACAGCTATTACATATTGTGGGGAAAAAAACATGCATATGTATCTGGTATACACTAAGCAAGTCATTCCATTGTGCCTGCATTATTGATTGTTATCATGTATATTTATTCTGTATTGTTGAATAATAATTTTTAGAGTAAAGCTGCATAAAATATTTATATATATCGTTTGTTCGACATTTTATGGGAAAAAACATGCGAGGTTCAATTTGCGATGTGCTAATACCCTCTTTTTTTTCTGGTGCTTATTTTCGTAATTTTACTGCATTTTTTAAAGTACAAATAAAACATTTGCTGTTTTAATAAAAGGTGTTGCAAATGAGTTGAGAAAATAATTGCTTTCACTTGTACTACACACTCGTGTAAATGTTGTCACTTGGTCTCGGTCAGAAAATGTTATTCACTCTATACCAAAAACTCTTCTATTATTCTTTTAAAACAAATTATGTAATTTTTATTTCAAAACGTGTTGTGTGGAAATGGAAAAATATTTATAAAAAAAAACTAACATAAAACGTAATAGAACCTCGCATTTGTGGCTGACAGCAGTTCCAAATAAAAAATAAAAAACAATGACATATTCTTTTATTTGTTTCACCTCCTTTATAAACAGATAACAGCATGGCCTACCACTTGTTAAATGGACTCTCACAATTGTATTGTAGAAGGTAAAGTATAGGACAATTGTACTGACATATGACCAGTGCGAGAATGGTACTCTTATTTGCCCATTTTCCGTATATTTTATCTTGATGTACATGCCTGTTAGGCGCCATATAACCTTTCATGTGTTGGTGCACCTTAAAACCCAATTCAATTCAATTCTTATTTGCCAGGACAATGAAACCTCAAAACAAATGTTTTCGCTGTAGAAAAATACAATATCATAATTCAAAGTTAGGTAAAGAAAGATATAATATAACAATTTCAAAAAGATTAATGTTCTTCCTTCACAAATTTCAAATATTTTGTGACTAAAACCTCGACTTTGAAATATGTTCCACTGTATACAAAATGTGAAAATCATAAATTTTTTCTCTCCATAAATACCCCCTTGGATTGCCTACAGTCCCTTTAATCATAAAAAAGACGTCGGTGTCTATAATATTCGGAGATAACCTACTGGTGCATTGGTTCCTCATCGCCAATTGGCCCCATGTCACGAAGAAATTCGTAGAATGACACCTCGATGACTTCTTCATTCAGACAGTTCCCATCAAAACCTCGATGCTGTGTTACGCATTGTGGCACCACCTGAAGCCGTTCCTCTAACTCGTTGTACTCATGGCAACACTTTGACTCTCTTTCAGTTGGCATTGGCCGACAGTGACCACATCTGCACCTGAAATATATTTTAAATGTGGAAACTACTGGGAACATCAACTATAGAACTTTCTCAAAAGAATAAAAATTAGTCTCGATATTCTTTGCTTAGCAAACACTCTGATCAAGTTTTCATCATGCTTAAGCTAAAGGGGTTTAATGGTTGCAGACAAATACAAAACTGAACCTCTATTCGGCAGGCAACATATACAATTGTTTTAGAGAATGTGGAAGGCAAGACATTTTTTTTTTTCAATCTTTTTCCAAAAAAACGGGAATGTTTTGCAAGACTAAAGAATATGCTTAGTATTACGATACGGGTTAAACAAAAACATTACATATACCGTTCTAGATCACACAAATACCAACAACGGTGTATTTGCTACTCGAAAGCGCCGATACATATACCGGTAGGAACATTGCCCAACGGGGACGGTGGGTGGGGTACGCATACATTTTACGAGCAACAAGTATTGAATGACGCAATTTAATGCTTTTGTTTAAAGTGTCAATGTAAAATTCGTTTCAATTAGGGTAAAGCGGCATATTAGTGCACGTATGTTATGGAAAATCTCACTATAATGGGAGTAATTACCAATCGACGTTTCCAAAACGTTCTCCATCGTTCCCAAAGCCGTTGTCTGAATCGCCGTCTGCATCACTTTCCGAGTTGCTGTTGTTATTGTCACTAGTATTATCTGGCAGAGGTTCAAACATGTAAGGTTGAACAACGAAATCGTTTTCAATAACCTCGTCTAAAAATTCACGATCCATTGTTGATTTATTGCTAAATAATTGAATGTTTATCAGATAAAAATCGCCTTATGTAATCCAGCCATTGTTTAGACCGCAGTGTTTATCGGGAGAGTAGGTGTGACGTCATCACAGCGAGGCGCCCTCTGTAGGCGAAATTTTCCATGAAAGGGAAGCAACACCAGCCTTGGAATTTTGTCGATCAAATATCTCTTTCTTCAAAAAGTTTTTTTATTTGCTTCATTTCACCAATAATAATTTTATTAAATGTTTTTTAATATCTTTTGGAAGAAAATGGATATTAAAGGGGTGACGCTGGATCTTTAAAGCAAAGAAAATCACTGAGAATGAATGCAAAATACATTACTGATCATATAAAGCATCATTGCTATTAAGTATACATATTTTCATACAATTGCTGTAATTTTTCCCCCTATAAATCAGTAAATGTTCATATTTATAAATATTCCATATATGGTCATTAGAACTGTGATGTCATAGCTCTCAAAATGGCGGCTTACATATCCGTTTCAACAGAACCTTCAAATGATCATATCTTCTTTGTTTATCATCCGATTTTGAAAATTCTTTCACCTTTATTCATTTTGTTCAGAACTTTCAATAACAAAGATGGATTGACTGTGGCGCTACATTACCTTTAATTACATGTCCAGAATACAGTTACATCAAACAAATGACAGGAAACTGCACTAAACGAATGTTTTAAGAAAAGAAAGAAGAAGATTAGCACTCTTTTATATCGAACTACTTTTTTTAAAAGTATTTTTTATTAAAAGCCAGTTGCGGTGATCGGGTGATAATCACACGTCCACTTAATATATAGTCCACGCGTGTGAAGTTGAGATACGCATCAATCAGGGATAATGCAGGGTTGCACAATTACGCATCGATCAGGGAAAATGTATGGGTGCACAATTACGCATCGACCAGGGATAATCTAGTGGTGCACAATTACGCATCGATCAAGGATAACGTAGGGGTGCACACATTTGTTTTGTAGCATGTCCATTTCAGCTCTGTTTCAATTATTCTAACTGTTATTCTAATTGTCATTCTGACATGTGTTATTTTCAAATAAACGATTTACACCTGTGCTATTACAAAGAGAATTTTCAGTGACCATGCTACAACTAATGTCAATTAACATGTACAGCTCCGCCTATATCAGCGAATAACATAATGAATGTTGAATGCATGCGCTAGTCTGTAGGATTGAGTCAGTGATTGTTGTGGTAGCAGAGCGGCATAGTCGATAAATTGTGCTATTTGTGATTCAAGCACCAACTTTTGCCCAGAGACAGAGTTTTTAATACTGATTATTTACAGATATGACAATGACAATGACACATGTTTATTCAGTAATAAAGGCCTCCGGCCCATAATACAACTAATACAATTATATATGTAGAGATACATTTTATGGAAAATATTGAGCAACTGTACGCAGCAGAGTTAAAAGTAAGATACAACTGGACAATGTAATAGGTACATCATGATATATAGCACAATTAAACTGGTTTATTGAGCTGTGTGAAGTTGGCTGTGATATCGTAGATCGCAGATCGACATATAATATCGAGCTGGGTTTTCAATGTCGAGCTAGCTCTGAGATCGATATTCGGTTAAACTTATAGGAAGGCATACTGAATACAGAGCTGGGTTTGAATTTCGAGCTGGCTCTGAGATCGATATTCGTTTTAAACGTACACCAAGGCATTATGAATGCAGAACTGGGTTTGAGTACAGAGATGGCTCTGTGATCAATATTCGGTTAAACTTATAAGAAGGCATACTGAATACAGAGCCGGGTTTGAATTTCCAGCTGGCTCTGAGATTGATATTCGTTATAAACATACACTAAGGCATTATGAATGCAGAGTTGGGTTTGAATGCAGAGCTGGCTCTGAGATCGATATTCGTTTTAAACGTGAACCAAGTCATTTTGAATATCGAGCTGGGTTTAAATTTCGAGCTGGCTCTGAGATCGGTATTCGTTTTAAACGTATAACAAGGCATTTTGAATACATAGCTGGGTTTGAATTTCGAGCTGGCTCTGAGATCGATATTCGGTTAAACTTATAAGAAGGCATACTGAATACAGAGCTGGGTTTGAATTTCGAGCTGACTCTGAAATCGATATTCGTTATAAACATACACTAAGGCATTATGAATGCAGAGTTGGGTTTGAATGCAGAGCTGGTTCTGAGATCGATATTCGTTTTAAACTTACACAGAGTCATTTTGAATGCAGAGCTGTGTTTGAATACTGAGCTGGCTCTTAGATCGATATTCGTTTTGAACATACACAAAGTCATTTTGAATGCAGAGCTGGGTTTGAATTTCGAGCTGACTCTGAGATCGATATTCCTTATAAACATACAACAAGGCATTTTGAATGCAGAGCTGGGTTTGAATGCGGAGCTGGCTCTGAGATCGATATTCGTTTAAAACATACACCAAGTCATTATGAATGCAGAGCTGGTTTGAATTTCAAGCTGGCTCTGAGATCAATATTCGTTTAAAACATACACCAAGCCATTTTGAATATCGAGCTGAATTTGAATTTCGAGCTGGCTCTGAAATCGATATTCGTTATAAACATATACAAAGTCATTTTGAATGCAGAGCTGGGTTTGAATTTCGAGCTGGCTCTGAGATCAGTATTTGTTTTAAACGTATAACAAGGCATTTTGAATATGGAGCTGGGTTTGAATTTCGAGCTGGCTCTGGGATCGATATTCGTTTTAAACATACACCAAGTCATTATGAATGCAGAGCTGGGTTTGAATTTCGAGCTGGCTCTGAGATCGATATTCGTTTAAAACATACACCAAGCCCTTTTGAATATCGAGCTGGATTTGAATTTCGAGCTGGCTCTGAAATCGATATTCGTTATAAACATACACAAAGTCATTTTGCATGCAGAGCTGGGTTTGAATTTCGAGCAGGCTCTGAGATCGATATTCGTTTTAAACATACACATAGTCATTTTGAATATCAAGCTGGGTTTGAATATCGAGCTGGATCTGAGATCGGTATTCGTTTTAAACGTATAACAAACTATTTTGAATATCGAGCTGGGTTTGAATTTCGAGCTGGCTCTGAGATTGATATTCGTTTTAAACGCATAACAAGCCATTTTGAATATCGAGCAGGGTTTGAATTTCGAGATGGCTCTGAGATCAATATTCGGTTAAACTTATAAGAAGGCATACTGAATACAGAGCCGGGTTTGAATTTCCAGCTGGCTCTGAGATTTATATTTGTTATAAACATACACTAAGGCATTATGAATGCAGAGTTGGGTTTGAATGCAGAGCTGGCTCTGATATCGATATTCGTTTTAAACGTGAACCAAGTCATTTTGAATATCGAGCTGGGTTTAAATTTCGAGCTGGCTCTGAGATCGGTATTCGTTTTAAACGTATAACAAGGCATTTTGAATACATAGCTGGGTTTGAATTTCGAGCTGGCTCTGAGATCGATATTCGGTTAAACTTATAAGAAGGCATACTGAATACAGAGCTGGGTTTGAATTTCGAGCTGACGCTTAAATCGATATTCGTTATAAACATACACTAAGGCATTATGAATGCAGAGTTGGGTTTGAATGCAGAGCTGGCTCTGAGATAGATATTCGTTTTAAACTTACACAGAGTCATTTTAAATGCAGAGCTGTGTTTGAATACTGAGCTGGCTCTGAGATCGATATTCGTTTTGAACATACACAAAGTCATTTTGAATGCAGAGCTGGGTTTGAATTTCGAGCTGACTCTGAGATCGATATTCCTTATAAACATACAACAAGGCATTTTGAATGCAGAGCTGGGTTTGAATGCGGAGCTGGCTCTGAGATCGATATTCGTTTAAAACATACACCAAGTCATTATGAATGCAGAGCTGGTTTGAATTTCAAGCTGGCTCTGAGATCAATATTCGTTTAAAACAAACACCAAGCCATTTTGAATATCGAGCTGAATTTGAATTTCGAGCTGGCTCTGAAATCGATATTCGTTATAAACATATACAAAGTCATTTTGAATGCAGAGCTGGGTTTGAATTTCGAGCTGGCTCTGAGATCAGTATTTGTTTTAAACGTATAACAAGGCATTTTGAATATGGAGCTGGGTTTGAATTTCGAGCTGGCTCTGGGATCGATATTCGTTTTAAACATACACCAAGTCATTATGAATGCAGAGCTGGGTTTGAATTTCGAGCTGGCTCTGAGATCGATATTCGTTAAAAACATACACCAAGCCATTTTGAATATCGAGCTGGATTTGAATTTCGAGCTGGCTCTGAAATCGATATTCGTTATAAACATACACAAAGTCATTTTGAATGCAGAGCTGGGTTTGAATTTCGAGCAGGCTCTGAGATCGATATTCGTTTTAAACATACACATAGTCATTTTGAATATCAAGCTGGGTTTGAATTTCGAGCTGGCTCTGAGATCGGTATTCGTTTTAAACGTATAACAAACTATTTTGAATATCGAGCTGGGTTTGAATTTCGAGCTGGCTCTGAGATTGATATTCGTTTTAAACGCATAACACGCCATTTTGAATATCGAGCAGTGTTTGAATTTCGAGCTGGCTCTGAGATCGATATTCGTTTTAAAGTGAACCAAGTCATTTTGAATATCGAGCTGGGTTCGAATTTCGAGCTGGCTCTGAGATCGATATTCGTCATAAACGTACACAAAGGCATTATGAATGCAGAACTGGGTTTGAGTACAGAGATGGCTCTGAGATCAATATTCGGTTAAACTTATAAGAAGGCATACTGAATACAGAGCTGGGTTTGAATTTCCAGCTGGCTCTGAGATTGATATTCGTTATAAACATACACTAAGGCATTATGAATGCAGAGTTGGGTTTGAATGCAAAGCTGGCTCTGAGATCGATATTCGTTTTAAACGTGAACCAAGTCATTTTGAATATCGAGCTGGGTTTAAATTGCGAGCTGGCTCTGAGATCGGTATTCGTTTTAAACGTATAACAAGGCATTTTGAATACATAGCTGGGTTTGAATTTCGAGCTGGCTCTAAGATCGATATTCGTTTTAAACATACACAAAGTCATTTTGAATGCAGAGCTGGGTTTGAATTTCGAGCTGGCTCTGAGATCGATATTCGGTTAAACTTATAAGAAGGCATACTAAATACAGAGCTTGGTTTGAATTTCGAGCTGACTCTGAAATCGATATTCGTTATAAACATACACTAAGGCATTATGAATGCAGAGTTGGGTTTGGATGCAGAGCTGGCTCTGAGATCGATATTCGTTTTAAACTTACACAGAGTCATTTTGAATGCAGAGCTGTGTTTGAATACTGAGCTGGCTCTGAGATCGATATTCGTTTTGAACATACACAAAGTCATATTGAATGCAGAGCTGGGTTTGAATTTCGAGCTGACTCTGAGATCGATATTCCTTATAAACATACAACAAGGCATTTTGAATGCAGAGCTGGGTTTGAATGCGGAGCTGGCTCTGAGATCGATATTCGTTTAAAACATACACCAAGTCATTATGAATGCAGAGCTGGTTTGAATTTCAAGCTGGCTCTGAGATCAATATTCGTTTAAAACATACACCAAACCATTTTGAATATCGAGCTGAGTTTGAATTTCGAGCTGGCTCTGAAATCGATATTCCTTATAAACATATACAAAGTCATTTTGAATGCAGAGCTGGGTTTGAGATCAGTATTTGTTTTAAACGTATAACAAGGCTGGCTCAGAGATCGATATTCGTTTTAAACTTACACCGAGTCATTTTGAATGCAGAGCTGTGTTTGAATACTGAGCTGGCTCTTAGATCGATATTCGTTTTGAACATACACAAAGTCATTTTGAATGCAGAGCTGGGTTTGAATTTCGAGCTGACTCTGAGATCGATATTCCTTATAAACATACAACAAGGCATTTTGAATGCAGAGCTGGGTTTGAATGCGGAGCTGGCTCTGAGATCGATATTCGTTTAAAACATACACCAAGTCATTATGAATGCAGAGCTGGTTTGAATTTCAAGCTGGCTCTGAGATCAATATTCGTTTAAAACATACACCAAGCCATTTTGAATATCGAGCTGAATTTGAATTTCGAGCTGGCTCTGAAATCGATATTCGTTATAAACATATACAAAGTCATTTTGAATGCAGAGCTGGGTTTGAATTTCGAGCTGGCTCTGAGATCAGTATTTGTTTTAAACGTATAACAAGGCATTTTGAATATGGAGCTGGGTTTGAATTTCGAGCTGGCTCTGGGATCGATATTCGTTTTAAACATACACCAAGTCATTATGAATGCAGAGCTGGGTTTGAATTTCGAGCTGGCTCTGAGATCGATATTCGTTTAAAACATACACCAAGCCCTTTCGAATATCGAGCTGGATTTGAATTTCGAGCTGGCTCTGAAATCGATATTCGTTATAAACATACACAAAGTCATTTTGCATGCAGAGCTGGGTTTGAATTTCGAGCAGGCTCTGAGATCGATATTCGTTTTAAACATACACATAGTCATTTTGAATATCAAGCTGGGTTTGAATATCGAGCTGGATCTGAGATCGGTATTCGTTTTAAACGTATAACAAACTATTTTGAATATCGAGCTGGGTTTGAATTTCGAGCTGGCTCTGAGATTGATATTCGTTTTAAACGCATAACAAGCCATTTTGAATATCGAGCAGGGTTTGAATTTCGAGATGGCTCTGAGATCAATATTCGGTTAAACTTATAAGAAGGCATACTGAATACAGAGCCGGGTTTGAATTTCCAGCTGGCTCTGAGATTTATATTTGTTATAAACATACACTAAGGCATTATGAATGCAGAGTTGGGTTTGAATGCAGAGCTGGCTCTGATATCGATATTCGTTTTAAACGTGAACCAAGTCATTTTGAATATCGAGCTGGGTTTAAATTTCGAGCTGGCTCTGAGATCGGTATTCGTTTTAAACGTATAACAAGGCATTTTGAATACATAGCTGGGTTTGAATTTCGAGCTGGCTCTGAGATCGATATTCGGTTAAACTTATAAGAAGGCATACTGAATACAGAGCTGGGTTTGAATTTCGAGCTGACGCTTAAATCGATATTCGTTATAAACATACACTAAGGCATTATGAATGCAGAGTTGGGTTTGAATGCAGAGCTGGCTCTGAGATAGATATTCGTTTTAAACTTACACAGAGTCATTTTAAATGCAGAGCTGTGTTTGAATACTGAGCTGGCTCTGAGATCGATATTCGTTTTGAACATACACAAAGTCATTTTGAATGCAGAGCTGGGTTTGAATTTCGAGCTGACTCTGAGATCGATATTCCTTATAAACATACAACAAGGCATTTTGAATGCAGAGCTGGGTTTGAATGCGGAGCTGGCTCTGAGATCGATATTCGTTTAAAACATACACCAAGTCATTATGAATGCAGAGCTGGTTTGAATTTCAAGCTGGCTCTGAGATCAATATTCGTTTAAAACAAACACCAAGCCATTTTGAATATCGAGCTGAATTTGAATTTCGAGCTGGCTCTGAAATCGATATTCGTTATAAACATATACAAAGTCATTTTGAATGCAGAGCTGGGTTTGAATTTCGAGCTGGCTCTGAGATCAGTATTTGTTTTAAACGTATAACAAGGCATTTTGAATATGGAGCTGGGTTTGAATTTCGAGCTGGCTCTGGGATCGATATTCGTTTTAAACATACACCAAGTCATTATGAATGCAGAGCTGGGTTTGAATTTCGAGCTGGCTCTGAGATCGATATTCGTTAAAAACATACACCAAGCCATTTTGAATATCGAGCTGGATTTGAATTTCGAGCTGGCTCTGAAATCGATATTCGTTATAAACATACACAAAGTCATTTTGAATGCAGAGCTGGGTTTGAATTTCGAGCAGGCTCTGAGATCGATATTCGTTTTAAACATACACATAGTCATTTTGAATATCAAGCTGGGTTTGAATTTCGAGCTGGCTCTGAGATCGGTATTCGTTTTAAACGTATAACAAACTATTTTGAATATCGAGCTGGGTTTGAATTTCGAGCTGGCTCTGAGATTGATATTCGTTTTAAACGCATAACACGCCATTTTGAATATCGAGCAGGGTTTGAATTTCGAGCTGGCTCTGAGATCGATATTCGTTTTAAAGTGAACCAAGTCATTTTGAATATCGAGCTGGGTTCGAATTTCGAGCTGGCTCTGAGATCGATATTCGTCATAAACGTACACAAAGGCATTATGAATGCAGAACTGGGTTTGAGTACAGAGATGGCTCTGAGATCAATATTCGGTTAAACTTATAAGAAGGCATACTGAATACAGAGCTGGGTTTGAATTTCCATCTGGCTCTGAGATTGATATTCGTTATAAACATACACTAAGGCATTATGAATGCAGAGTTGGGTTTGAATGCAGAGCTGGCTCTGAGATCGATATTCGTTTTAAACGTGAACCAAGTCATTTTGAATATCGAGCTGGGTTTAAATTGCGAGCTGGCTCTGAGATCGGTATTCGTTTTAAACGTATAACAAGGCATTTTGAATACATAGCTGGGTTTGAATTTCGAGCTGGCTCTAAGATCGATATTCGTTTTAAACATACACAAAGTCATTTTGAATGCAGAGCTGGGTTTGAATTTCGAGCTGGCTCTGAGATCGATATTCGGTTAAACTTATAAGAAGGCATACTAAATACAGAGCTTGGTTTGAATTTCGAGCTGACTCTGAAATCGATATTCGTTATAAACATACACTAAGGCATTATGAATGCAGAGTTGGGTTTGGATGCAGAGCTGGCTCTGAGATCGATATTCGTTTTAAACTTACACAGAGTCATTTTGAATGCAGAGCTGTGTTTGAATACTGAGCTTGCTCTGAGATCGATATTCGTTTTGAACATACACAAAGTCATATTGAATGCAGAGCTGGGTTTGAATTTCGAGCTGACTCTGAGATCGATATTCCTTATAAACATACAACAAGGCATTTTGAATGCAGAGCTGGGTTTGAATGCGGAGCTGGCTCTGAGATCGATATTCGTTTAAAACATACACCAAGTCATTATGAATGCAGAGCTGGTTTGAATTTCAAGCTGGCTCTGAGATCAATATTCGTTTAAAACATACACCAAACCATTTTGAATATCGAGCTGAGTTTGAATTTCGAGCTGGCTCTGAAATCGATATTCCTTATAAACATATACAAAGTCATTTTGAATGCAGAGCTGGGTTTGAGATCAGTATTTGTTTTAAACGTATAACAAGGCTGGCTCAGAGATCGATATTCGTTTTAAACTTACACCGAGTCATTTTGAATGCAGAGCTGTGTTTGAATACTGAGCTGGCTCTGAGATCGATGTTCATTTTAAACATACACAAAGTCATTTTTAATGCAGAGCTGGGTTTGAATTTCGAGCTGACTCTGAGATCAATATTCGTTATAAATGCAGAGCTGGGTTTGAATGCAGAGCTGGCTCTGAGATCGATATTCGATTTAAACATACACCAAGTCATTATGAATGCAGAGCTGGGTTTGAATTTCGAGTTGGCTCTGAGATCGATATTTGGTTTAAACGTATAACAAGGCATTTTGAATACAGAGCTCGGTTTGAATTTCGAGCTGGCTCTGAGATCGATATTCGTTTTAAACATACACAAAGTCATTTTGAATGCAGAGCTGGGTTTGAATTTCGTGCTGGCTCTGAGATCGATATTCGTTTTAAACATACACAAAGTCATTTTGAATGCAGAGCTGGGTTTGAATTTCGAGCTGGCTTTTTCAGTATTTTAATAAAAGGAATTACACTGTAAATAATGTTTTTGAACCGCTTAAAGACGATTTACTTTATTTTTTACTGATTCGAAATGGGAAACATTTTATTTATTGTGTAACACAAACTTTAAATTATTTCAACATAAAATTACAATAATGTTGATTAAAAACAGCTTGTGTATCGCTATATAATGTGATGTATTGTTACGTGCTACTGGCGTTGTCCTTTAACCTATTAACTATAAGTTTCGTTTAGATCACTCTGGATTCTAACGGTCAACCTTTAGACGGAGTCTTTCGGTTATGTCAGCTTTTAATATAGTATCAGGGTATTTCAGGAACAACGGTTTGTTAACAGTTTAACTTCTTTTATTAAGCACAAGAATACTAATCATTTATATTAAAACAACTGTTTCTTTAAACAAGAGCTGTCGGAGAACAGCGCACTCGACTATTCGATTTTTCAGAGAATGATACATTATATAGCTAGTATATACCATCAGAAAACAAGGCTAAAACAATGTGGGGTGGGGTTAGGGGATTGGGCTTGTATAGAAAACCGGGCCGATATAAAAAATATGTGAAATTTTATTATTTGTATCTGTTTTAATCCAAAATTGCTGTCATTTTAAAGAAATTTGTGGTCGAAAAGACAACTCGGGGGAGGGAGCTGATATCTGGCAATTTTTATTGTGGCATCCAACATTCAACATAGCTATATATGTGTAAAAAATCAAAACATTGAGTTTCGAGTGGAGGGGGAGGGCAACATAGCTATATGTGTAAGAATTGACCAAAACAACACAGAAATATGTAATAAAAACATCGAGTTTTGAGTGGGGGTTGGGGTGGGGGAGAGGCGGGGTGGGGTGAGGGCAACATATATGTGTAAGCAGCTATGTAATAATTGACCACAGAAATATGTAAAAAAAAATGAAAATAAAAATATTCCAGTTTCGAGTGGGGTGGGGCAACAAAAGAAAAAGACGAATTTCGAGTGGGGGAGGGTGGGGAGAGGCAGGGGGAGAGGCAGGGAGGAGGAGGCAGCCTATGTGTAAGAAGCTATCTGTAAATATTGACCAAAACAACACAGAAATCTGTAAAAAAAAAAAAAAAAAAAAATACAAATATTCCTGTTTCGAGTAGGGGTGGTTGGGGAGGGGGGGGAGGCAAATAGCTATGTGTAAGAATTGACCAAAACAACACAGTAATATTTAAAAAAATAATAAAAAATCGAGTTTTCGAGTGGGGGATTGCGGGTGGGTGGGAGGGGGTCAACAATATGTGTAAGAAGCTATGTAAGAATTGACCAAAACTACACAGAAATATGTAAAAAAAGAAAAAAAAAGAAGATATTCCAGTTACGAGTGGGGTGGGGGTGGTTGGGGTGGGGGGAGACGGGGGGAGGGGGCAACATGTATAAGAATTGACAAAAGCAACACAGAAATATGTAAAAAATTAAAAATAAAAAAATAGTTTCGAATGTGGGGGTGGGGGTGGGGAGAGGCGGGGGCTGGGGGGGGGGGCGGTGGTGGGGGGGGGGGGGGGTGGAGGGCAACATATATGTGTAAGAAGCTATGTAAGAATTGACCAAAACAACACAGAAATATGTAACATAAATAAAAATAAAAATATTCCAGTTTCGCATATGGAAGAATCTTCCTCAAACGGGTTATCGATGAGTCGCCAGATTTTTACATGGAGCGTATAGGGGGAAATTTCATTATTGTTTAATATTAGAAATTCTATAAATATGATCGCTTAGATGCAAACAGTTTCTTAAAATACAATTTATTATCTTTATTTTGATATAAGTTTCATATTTTTATGTTAAAAGGATCTTGGTCTGTTTTCGAGTTTAAATACACCATCTAGTGTCCTTATATGTTCTATATAAAATTCTTAAAATATGTCGAACATGTGTTTTTTAATTGTAAATATATCGCATAATGACGAAACTGAAGCCTTAGGTGCAAACGGTTCTAAATAGGTGAAACACTAATCTTTATTTTGATATAGTTTTTTTGTTAATGACACTAGTTATAGGTGGTCTGTTTTACAAGCAAAGATAGCAATTTTTTTTAAATTATTAATTGTTGTTGTTGTTGTTTGCGATAATCACATTAAGCAGACGACGCGGAGAAATATATATCATGAAGAGTTGTATGCATACATGTTTAATTCATGCAAAAACCCATGTATTTCTCTGTCCAATGATGGTATTTCCATTTTAGGCAAAACAGGAGTCAGAAGGAAACTTTTGCTATATCAAAAATGATGGCATTTTTAACTTTTAAACAGCTTTTTAATTCTCACTATTATAATGCCATTTCCATAAAAATACACTTAAAAAAAACTATTCTCAGTTATAGCTTATTAAAAGCTTGTTTATAATTAAGTATTTCATGTAAATATAAAACTGATTTTTTAAAAAATGTGTTTTGCTTAAATTTACTAAAGTGCATTTATAGTTTCACTCCATATGGTCACTGTAGATACATAATGATTCTCAATGTTTTATGGCCCCCATAAAGTGTGCTTCCCTTAATCCTCCACTACTCATATGACAGAAAATATAAAACACAACTATTTATATTTTTTTGTTGTAAGTCGCAGGACTGACCGACTGTACGTACCATTTAATTCACAATACTTTTACAACCCATACAATCTAAATTCAAATCATCATTTCAATAACATTTATCTGAACCCTTACTAATTTTAATGTTATATCAACTGTTATTATAACATAAAATACAACTTGCCCCGAGTCCAATGACTCGTAATGATAATTTTTCAAAAAATAATTTACAATATTCTCTGACCCCGAGTCACGTGACTCCCAGTCAGGCACATCTAATCCTGAGTCAAGTGACTCTCCATTAGATTTACAAACGTCTTAACCACGAGTCACACGACTCGCGCTCATACATCTACTTCTGAGTCCAGTGACTCAATTCTATTTGAATCCAGTGACTCTATATTATATTCCTGAGTCCAGTGACTCTAAATTCTATTTGTGAATCCAGTGACTCAATTATATTCTGAATCGGGTGACTCAATTCTACATATAATTTACAATACTTTTACATCACATACAATCTAAATTCAAATCATCGTCTCAATAACATCATTTATCTGAACACCTTACTAATCTCAGTGTTATATCAACTGTTATTGTAATATAAAATACAACTTTCTCCGAGGCTAATGACTCATAATGATAATTTTACAAAAAATAATTTACAATATTCTCTGACCCGAGTCACGTGACTCCCAGTCAGGCACATCTAATCCTGAGTCAAGTGACTCTCCATTAGATTTACAAACGTCTTAACCACGAGTCACACGACTCGCACTCCTATATCTACTTCCGAGTCCAGTGAATCAATTCTATTTGAATCCAGTGACTCTATGTTATATTCCTGAGTCCAGTGACTCTAAACTCTATTTGTGAATCCAGTGACTCTCAATTATATTCTGAATCCAGTGACTCAATTCTACATATAATTTACAATACCTTTACAACACATACAATCTAAATTCAAATCATCCTCTCAATAACATCATTTATCTGAACACCTTACTAATCTCAGTGTTATATCAACTGTTATTGTAACATAAAATACAACTTTCTCCGAGGCAAATGACTCAAAATGATAATTTTACAAAAAATAATTTACAATATTCTCTGACCCCGAGTCACGTGACTCCCAGTCAGGCACATCTAATTATGAGTCAAGTGACTCTCCATTAGATTTACAAACGTCTTAACCCCGAGTCTCACGACTCGCACTCATACATCCACTTCTGAGTCCAGAGACTCAATTCTATTTTGAATCCAGTGACTCTAAATTATATTTCTGAGTCCAGTGACTCTAAATTCTACTTCTGAGTCCAGTGACTCTCAATTATATTCTGAATCCAGTGACTCACGTCTACATATAATTCACAATACTTTTACAACACATACAATCTAAATTCAAATTATCATCTCAATAACATCATTTATCTGAACACCTTACTAAGTTATATCAACTGTTATTATAACATCAGATACATCTCACAATAATCATTTTACAATTCTCTGACCCAAATCACGTGACTCCCAGTCAGGCACATGTAATCCTGAGTCAAACGACTCTCCATTAAATTTACAAAACTTTTTAGTTACACGACTTGCATTCATATACATCTACTTCTGTGTCCAGTTATTCTCAATTTTAATTCTGAATCCAGTGTTATTATAAACACCTTGCATGAACCATGCAAAACTTCAAAATATGAACCAATTCAATATATAAAATTAAAATATCTTATCTATTACAAATTCACTTAAACCTTTTAATTTCCTTAAAATAATTTTTACGTCTATAGTCGGCCGTACCTTTGACTGAATGCCTAACACATTCCTTTATGCGTTGCACGTGCACTAACTGCAACGCCACCTATGAATACTTTTATATTAAGGGAAAGTAATTTTCATCTAATTCTTTCACAATCAAACGTTGAAAATTACATTTACCTTAATCCTCCACTACTCATATGACAGAAAATATAAAACACAACTATTTATATTTTTTGGTGTTAGTCGCAGGACTGACCGACTGAAGACTAAAAGAACGGGCATGTATCCACCTTAATTTGTTGATATTAATTGGTATATTATAAACCCAAACTTAAAGACACTTTAAGCCTTTCATTGAAAGCATCTTTAACATAATCGTCTTTTGCATTTTCACTCAACCATCTCCCATGTCTTTTGAAAAGTCTATCTGAAATACCGTTATTTGCAGCTGCTGTTGCCCCTCCTGACCTGAGAGAATGCATACAAAAACGTGAAATATCCTGAACATGCGGCTTAAAAGCTTCTAAAAATAGTTCACGCATTGTAGTGTATGACATATGCTTCAAATCACTTCTAATTTTGAAACCTTCCTTAGTTGCACTTAAATTACAAAATATTTAATTTGTTGAGTCTTCAGTCAATTTTGTCCACAACAAATACTTTTCTAAATTCACAACTGGACACAACAACGTACCAGTTCTAGCAATTAAGATCCATGCTCCATCCCTGTACTTATCTGTTTTACTGGATTCAATAAAAATGCTCATATGTGTACTATCAAACTTAATATCACAACATTTAATTTTCAGCAACTCCTCACTTCAAAGGAACCCAGCATAAGCTATTAAACATGCACATATAGTTCTCTGATTTTTAACATTTCCTACCGTATATAACGATTTAAACATATTTTCTAACATTACGACAGTTACTGGTACTTTTTTATTCACAGGTTTAGCTAACTTCCTTTTACCAGCTTCTAAAATGTTTTTTACTAATTTGGAATTTGTTGGCGAATTCATATCATATAATTCATGTACCCATTTTATACTGTGAAATGCAATTATTATAGGACTTGGTGTATTAGCAGTTTGTACAAGTGATGCTAAGTAAATAGCAACATGAAAAGCCTTAGCCGGCAAAATGTCCCTACCCGCAATTCCATTACCTAAGGCCCATTGTTTATATCGATTAAATCCACGATAGTAATTTTTAACTGTACTTGTAGCCCTAGAGTCCTTCAATAATTCTGGGAGCAGGGTCACTTTGTCCGCCAGACTTTCCGGTAACTGTTCAATTTCTTCAGCGAAAACCTGAAAAAATAGATGTATAAACAAAAACTTTTATTAACCTTATATTCCATTTTGGAAATAAAACATTATGTTATTCGTTACTTGATCTGTATTCTCTACTATAATAATAAATATTCATCATTTATAACAACTAGCAACCAGAAACAAAATAGAAACAAAATAAACATTTTATTTTTGAACGCCCGAATGATTAAAAACAGCAACAACATCAATATAAACCAAACTGTGTGTATATATCTTATCTGTGTATACACACACACCTATGTCAACAACCTTTTATAAATACATTTTAATATGCACTTTAATTTGACTTCATATTCCTGTGAATCAATTATCTGCTACAATTACTCAATTAAACAGTTACACGATTCCGTTTAAGGTAAACAACTCTTGTCTACCTGACCAGTACCCTTTCCAGTTAAATCATGACTTTTCTCCCTTTCATAATGAAAAATCTAATTTGAACGCTATCATCCTGAACAGTAAATGTTGCGTTCCGAATATACCTTTTCCATTTTTACACGGAAGATAATCAGCTTTCCTGGTGGGAAGATCAATCCAATCGATCACATTCGGAATGAAATTGCCTTGTTTTGGACACAATAAAGGCCAATAATTTGCTGACTTCCAATAAGGAACTATCAAAACACCATGTGCTTTGTTTTGTCTCATTTGTTTAATTACCCTAGAAACCAACTTAATTGGTGGTACAAACAATCCAGATGTATCCTCCCAATTGAAAGTGAAAGCATCAACCCCAGAACAATGTTCGTTCCAAAACCTTGAATAAAATACTGGCAGTTTTGCATTATGTGTTGAAGCAAACCAATCAACTTCTAACTGCCCCCATCTCTCCTGAATAAACTGTAAAATTTCAACAGAAATACCCCAATCGTCCGTCTCAATAACCCGAGACAAATAGTCAGCTCTACCATTTAGTTCCCGCGGTAACCATTCTATTTCAATCGTTATTGAATTAGACATACACAGTTTAAATATTTTCATTGCAAAATCTTGCAATTCTGGTTTCATCGATCCCTTTTGCACAATACTACATACTCCTGTATTATCTGTAAACCATTTAATTCTCTGATTTTTGAGTATATCTGTTAAAGCTAACAACACTCTGTATACAGCCACAAGCTCTCTCCATGTGGAGGATTTAAGACTCTCATCTTCTGACCATGTACCCTGTACTAGGCCCTTAATCGTATTTATCCCATAACCTCCATAACCCTCCCCACTAGCATCTTTATAGACGATCTTAGAACAGGTATTAAAACAATCTAGTTTTCTACCATTAACATATATCAAATTTTCTTTCCAAAACTGTAACTGAGCTATACTATCTCCTGAAAGTTTGATATAAGAGTTCCACGTGTTAGCGTTCAGAACATCCATACTGAGGTATCTAGTCATAATTTGGGAAACATTTCCAATTGCTATGTTCATGGAAATAATCTGTCCAATAACACTAGAAACTTTTTTTAAGTGCACACGTGCAGTCGATTTTATATGCATTTGAACATCTTTAATACTCTTAAAAACCTTTTCTATCCTGTTTTCTGGAATATAAACTATACCATTCAAACTATCTAAAACAGCTCCAAGCCATTGTAATATATTAACTGGCTCCCATATAGATTTCTCAGGATTTGGAACAAAATCAGATTCCAATAAATCTGATTTAACTGTGTGAGCTATAATTTTTGTGCTGTCTAAGGTCTTATCACACCCAAATCCGTCATCCAAATACATGATAGCCCTAATGCCTTCACCCCTCCATTTCGCTATCAATGGTCGGGTGAGCTTACTAAAAATATATGGCGCAGAGCTTAATCCAAAAGGAAGTACTAAAAAATTATAATATTTAGTTTCTCCGTTTTCGTTTCTCCAAGCAAACCCTAAATATTTAGTATGCGGCGGATAAATATCTATAAAATGATAAGCCGATTTCAAATCGAACTTAAACATATAGTACCCTCTTTCTAAATACATTAACGCCAATCTGAGATCTTCGTATTTAAACGATTGTTTCCACAAATGTTTTTTGACAGACCTTAAATCTAAAATAAGGCGTTTTTTGCCACTGTTTTGGATAGAAACAGGTAAAGGATTAACTATGTACGGGGCTTCATTACACAATTTAATTAACCCCCTGTTTAATAAGTCATTTATCGCCTCCGAAACAAACTCATGTTCTCCCAATGCTGATTTATTATTTTGTAAATATCTACCTTCTGGTTCTGAATAAAGTGGGATTCTATATCCATTTGCAATAGTATCTAAAATGTACTCATTTGTATCAATACTTTTCCAAAATTCAATATTTTGTTTTAATCTTCCTTTAACAAGAATTTCTTTTTGCCCTTGTTCAAATTCATAATAATCGTTTGTGAACCTCTGGTCAATGTCAATGTTATTGTTTGATAAAGGTAAAAAATACTCATCTTTGAAATTATCAATCCGTTCAAGATCTTGACCTCGGTTGATCTTGTTTGACACGATCGTAGGGACAGTTTCTTCTAATATGACTGAATTCTCCGCACCCAAAACATGGTTCAATCTTGTGCTGCATGGTTGTGGTCTCTCCTCGAAAGCCACGAAACCCCGGTTGTTGCATTCTTGACCCGTAAACTGGAATGGGACGTCCTGTTGTCGCTGGGGCACCCCAAACCGGTGTAGTAGGCATAGAGTTAGGCATATACACAAAACCGGTGTTATCTGTTTTAGCATCTTGGCTAGTTTTTCTCTTGTTCTGTTTGTCTTTATTCTTTCGAGCCGCCTTCGAGTCGGCTTTCTAAATGCGTGTTTCATCCTCTGAATCGCTGGCTACGGGATTATTTTCGTACTGTCTAACCGTCTCCCAAACGCCTTCCGAAGTATCAGCAATACGGATCAGTTTATTGCGTCTTTTCAGTTTTTCTCCACAGTCATTTAAGAGTTCTTGAACATAGTCCGATTTATTATTCGCTAAAGCCCAATTAGCTTGCTTTAACTGATCGCTGATTTCGGTGTTAAAATTGTGTTGAATTTTGTTACCTTCCCACTTCCACTTGAAGTCTTTTTCCAATTTCAACCTCTTCACCTCTGAAGCGACGTTCTGCGACGTACCGTGTACTTCTCTTCTCAGAGACGCAATCTCTTCCTTCTGTCCTCTAAACTCTCCAATTAATTCCTGAATTGTACCATTCAATATCGAAACGTTAACAATATCGCGCGAATCGCCTTCCGCCATCATAAATTTTACATCTATAGTCGGCCGTACCTTTGACTGAATGCCTAACACATTCCTTTGTGCGTTGCACGTGCACTAACTGCAACGCCACCTATGATTACTTTTATATCAAGGGAAAGGAATTTTCATCTAATTCTTTCACAATCAAACGTTGAAAATTACATAAGTGTCACTGCCGACACGCTAAATTACATAACGCCCGAGGCGGCTTTATCGATATCTGCGGGAGATAAATCAGTACTAAACTATCACCAAGAGTTACATTTCGTGAAATTATTGTTTTTTTCAGTCGATTTCGATTTCAGGAAGATTCTTCCATATGAGTGGGAGGGGTGGGGGGCAACCAAAAAAAAGACGAGTTTCGCTTGTGGGGAGAGTGAGGAGAGGCAGGGGGAGAGGCAGGGAGGAGGAGGCAGAATATGTGTAAGAAGCTATCTGTTAAAATTGACCAAAACAACACAGAAATATGTATAAACTAAAACTTAAATAAAAAATATTCCAGTTTCGAGTGGGGGTGGGGCGGAGGGGGTGGGGGCAACATAGATATGTGTAAGAAGTGACCAAAACAACACAGTAATATGTAAAAAAAAAAAAAAAAAAAAAATCGAGTTTTCGAGTGGGGGGTTGGGGTGGGGGAGAGGCAGGGGTGGGTAAGAGGGAGCAACAATATGTGTAAGAAGCTATGTAAGAATTGACCAAAAGAACACAGTAATATGTAAAAAAAATAATAAAAAAGTCGAGTTTTCGAGTGGGGTGGTTGGGGATGGGGTGGGTGGGAGGGGGCAACAATATGTGTAAGAAGTAATGTAAGAATTGACCAAAACAACACAGAAATAGGTAAAAAAAAAGAAAAAAAAAGAGATATTCCAGTTTCAGAGCCAGCTCGAAATTCAAACCCAGCTCGATATTCAAAATGACTTGGTTCACGTTTAAAACGAATATCGATCTCAGAGCCAGCTCGAAATTCAAACCCAGCTCTGTATTCAAAATGTCTTGTTATACGTTTAAAACGAATACCGATCTCACAGCCAGCTCGAAATTCAAACCCAGCTCGATATTCAAAATGACTTGGTTCACGTTTAAAACGAATATCGATCTCAGAGCCAGCTCGAAATTAAAACCCAACTCTGCATTCAAAATGACTTTGTGTATGTTTAAAACGAATATCGATCTCAGAGCCAGCTCGAAATTCAAACCCAGCTTTGTATTCAAAATGCCTTGTTATACGTTTAAAACGAATACCGATCTCACAGCCAGCTCGAAATTATTCAAACACAGCTCGATATTCAAAATGACTTGGTTCACGTTTAAAACAAATATCGATCTCAGAGCCAGCTCGAAATTAAAACCCAACTCTGCATTCAAAATGGCTTTGTGTATGTTTAAAACGAATATCGATCTCAGAGCCAGCTCGAAATTCAAACCAAGCTCTGTATTCAAAATGCCTTGTTATACGTTTTGGTATCCAGTGCGTAAACTGAGACAATCCATAGGTGCGCAGAAATTGCAGTCCAAAGACGAAGGAGCGTGTGGCGGTGAAACCGACGATAGTGATTCGTTTTCGGATTTGGAAGACGTTATAGCGATGCAGGAGGAGCTGGCAAAGCTGGAACAGGAGGAGAAACGTTTGCAGAGGAAGGCTGAGCGGTAACAGTTACAGGACAAATTACGACAGAAGAAGGCGTCCATTAAAAAGCTGAAAGGTATGAACAGTTTCAAAATTGTAAATAAAGTGAGTATGGAAAAACAATCAAACGTAGATCAATGCAAAGTATCTAAAATAAAAGAATCTAGTGCGAAAAAAGACAAAGATTCAAAAATAAACATTGAGACTTTGAGAATGGACGTAAAGTTGAAGCACAGTGTGCATAAGAAACTGAGTAAACTTGGGCTGCAATCTGATACTAGTGATATAGATTCGGACAGCACTAGTAGTTCGGACGATGAATCTAGTAGTAGTGTGAATACTAGTAGTAGTGAGTCAGATGATGAGCAAAGCAAACGTCCTTTAAAGAAATCAAAACATAAGAAACCAAAACATAAGCATTCAAAGAAAAAGTCCGGCATTAAGGCAAAATCTTCTGACAAAGTTAAACATGCACAGAAATACCAGCATTTGCAATTGAGATATGAATTTGTCAATCAAAATATTGAATTTCATGATCTAAGTATTAACCTCTTTGCAGCAGGAGAGATAGAAATTATTTGAGACAAAGAGCAAAATCAGAAGAAAGAAAAGGATGTTTAGCTTTGTTGAAAAGAATTATGTATTTGAGCGCTTCATACAATTTCTCAGTATTAAAATCATATTATGCTGCCGTGCTTAGAGAAATAGAGCTGGGGGAACAAATTTGGGCTAATGATTTTTCCTATTAGGGATAGCCATTTTAAAAAAAAAGTTAGTAATATGAAAAAATAATTTGCTTTGAATTATTCTAACAATTAATATTAATGATTGAACAAAATTAATGCAAGTTAAGAGGAAAACTAACGGGACGCCGTGAGTTTTTAAAAAATCAAGATTGCCATGTGTCCCTTTAACTAAAGTTTTAAAAAATGTGGTATTGAAGAGCAACCCGGTATTTAAAAACATATTTTTATTGCCAATATATAATCGCAAAAGGGTTGGGCTACACGTTCTTACAACATTAGTTAATGCCCTTCCCGACAAAATAGTATACACACAAAGTTAGACAATTACATAGGTAAATATACATAACTTGCACATAATATCATGATTAGAGAAAAGGTAGTGAGAAAGAAAAACTAGGAACTAGTGAAGAAAAAAGGAAAAAAAGAAGAAGTATAGAGATTGTGTCAAGTTCGAAAGAAGAGAGTCAATCAGCATGAGTTGCAAAAGTAAATCTAAATCTAGGCAAACCTCTGTGTTTCTCTTATGTACATTTGCACTGCTTCGAAGAGAGTTTGATTATCGTCATCCGACAAGTGTTCGCGACCAAAAAGTATTGTATTTAAATTTAATGGGTGAAATGTACGAGTTGACTGAAACAAACGAAGCCGTTGTGTACGAAATAAAATACAGTTGAAAAAAAAGTGTTCAGCGTCTTCTACTGCAGAACCACAATCGCAATTGTATGATTCTCGTAAATGGTTTAAATAAAGATCATTATTAAGGTTACTGCAATAATTTCGTATTCTGGCATGTAAAACAGCAAATAATCGTTGGCCGGTTAAGTAGTGTGTAGGAACTTTTGAGCTTGGAAAAACAAAACTTAAAAGTTTCCTCTTGAATATCGATATAGATTCTGAATTGCGTATATCTATTGGTAAGTTGTTCCAGAGATTAAGAGATGAAGGTACAAACGAGTTATTAAATATTTCAGTTCTACGAACAGTAGTGGCATAATTATCACTATTTCGAAGGTTGTAAGAGCTCACTTGTCCTACCAATTGTGGGAACAGATTTGAGATATAGTTTGGAGTTGTTCCATATTTAACTTTGTATACTGTAATAAGCTTTTGCAGTTTTCTCCTATCGGAAAGAGAAATCCATCCTATTTCAGCTAATAAATGATGTATGGATACAGAAAGAGTCAGTCCAGTTACTATGCGGGCTGCTTTATATTGTAATTTTTCCAAAGTATCTTTTTCGTATAAGGTACAACCGTCCCATGTAATGGAAGCATACTCAAAGATTGGACGCATATAGGATAAATAAATCTGATTAAGTGTTCTTCGAGATACTTTATATTTAAGCATTCGCATTAATCCTAATACCTTTGTTGCGGAAGCAACAACATTTCTGATGTGCTCGTGCCATTTTCCATTATGACAGCGTTAAACCTAGATGTTTATGGTGATCAACAAATGTCAACTGGATATTATTAAGGTATAGAACTGGGAGACGATCATCTTCAGATAAAGAAAAGAACATTGCTTCTGTTTTATTGGGATTAAACTGGACAAGCCATTGGTTTGACCATTCAGTAATCATGTGTAAGTCGTGGTTTAAAATACCTTCCATGTCATCTATATTAGATGTTGAAATTGCTAACGAACTATCATCAGCAAATAAACGAGTAATACTAAGCATACTTTCAGCAATATCATTTACGTATATTAAAAATAAAAGGGGCCCGGTAAGGGTTCGCCACCGGCAGAAATTATGACGTTTTTAGGTGTTCTTTTAAATTCAATTAACATGACTATGGAAGTTACCCCTGAAAGACTACTGGAAATAAATCAGTTAGTATATACTTGGTTAATTGAACGAATATGCTTCTTTGAAAGAAGTGCAGTCTTTATTAGGCAAACTTAATTTTATTGGAGCTTGTGTAAAACCAAGTAGAATTTTTGTGAATAGGCTATTAAATTGGCTTAGGGAGTTACATGGAAAAAATAGGTTTTCAAATTTTAAAATTCCTGAAGAGGTCAAGAAAGATATAGTATGGTGGGGGAGATTTTTACCGTTATATAATGGAGTGTCGTTAATGTCGTTAGGAACTTGGTCTGGAGCAGACGAGATTTTTTCATCCGGTGCCTGTTTGGAAAAATGCGGGGGTTATTGGAATGGCATATTTTTTCATGTTTTGTTTTCTGAGAAAGTTTTGCAAAAACGGCTACACATTAGTGCATTAGAAATGTTGGCATTAGTGATTTTTTTGCATAAATGCGGTGTTTACTTCAGACATTTGCGTATTTGCATATTATGCGACAATATCTCTGTTTGTATTGCTGTTAATACAGGAAAGGCCAAGTGTACCTTTTTGCAAAGTTGTTTAAGAGAAATTTGCTTTATAGCAGCTATAAACGAGTTTGAAATTTAAAGCTCAGCACATTTCAAGTGCTGATAATCGTTTAGCAGATCATTTATCAAATGGCATAAGGATAGAAAGCATGAGGAAGAATTTAGGCATTCAACAGAAGGCGTTAAGTTAGAAAAAGAAATAGTAAGTTTTTGACTTTTTAAACTCGTGGTACTAGATTATTTTTGATTATTATTATTTTTTATTTTTGTTCTATAATTGCAGAGACTCAAATTAAGGAATTGAGAACAGAACTCAGAGTGTTTAACAGGCAAGCTTATGTTGTGGGATCTAGAAGAAATTTGAAGATTCAGTGGGAAAGTTTTCTGTTATTCTGCACTTATTTCGAATTCGGATATTTACCAGCCTCTACAGAAGCTTTGCAATTGTACGCCCAGTTTTTAAGTATAACTTTTAAGCAGTAGAAGCAATTAAAAACAACATAAGTGGTATAAAAATAATGCATCAAATGTTAGGGGTTAATACTGAGCATATTAACGCTTTTCTTGTTAACCTCTCTATTAGGGGTATTTCCAAATTTAAATTACATTTAGTGAAGCAAGCAGAGCCTTTTACTCCAGAGTTATTAGAGCGAATATACTTAGTTTTAGATCATTCTTCATCGGAAGATATTACATATTGGTATTTGTTTTTATTTGCCTTTTTCTTGTTAGCAAGGAAATCGAATTTAGTACCTACATCACAAACATATTTAAAAATTAAGAAAAAATATTGAAGTAATTGAAACAGAGCTGATAGTATCTATGTACTAGTAAAAAAACATTCAATGTGGAGAAAGAGTCTTAAAAACATCACTTACACCGATCAAAGGCTCATGTTTATGCCCGGTGCAGGCATATCACAATATGATTAAAGAAATACCTGGAAATAGTTATTACCCTTTATTCATTTAAAATCAGGAAAAGCTATAACATATGTACATGATGTACTTAAATAAGCTCAGATCAACAGTAAAACAATTTTTTTTGATCCCACAGCTATTTTCTACATATTCATTTCGAAGGGGATTTGCTACTTTCGCCTTTCGCATAGACATTCCGTCAGATTTGATACAGTTAATGGGGGATTGGAAATCGGATGCCTACAAAAAGTATTTGCAATACTCGTTAAAAGATAAAAATCAGAGTAGCGCGTTTCATTAGTAGTTCAATAGGAAGAAGGCTAAAAATATCGGACAGGGAAAGCAGCATTCAAGGACGACAGTCAACCACAAAACACAAAAACAAACACGCAAACAGATAAACGAAAAGGCAAAAGTAATAAAAAATGCAAACGACATCACAAACACAAAAGGGTTGACAATAGGGCTACCGCCTTGGAACGGTCAGTGGCAAAGTAGGCCACTGGGGGTTTAAACCGGTTCTAGGGTGCACCAAACCTCACACTTACCCTACTGTCATCCCATTAAAACAGGACAGTGTAAATAAAGAAATCCCCGCCATGATCTAAACTCTAACCAACAAGGCAGCATCAATAGGCAATATAAGTAAAACACAAATATGCAAATCCAGAAAAATAAAAAATAACAGCAGTTCATTGTTCTTATTAATTTGTTCGTTTGGTATCGTTACTCTTAGGGCTTGTTCTATGATGTTAAACAAGTTTTCCTGTTTTCAACTGGACGAGTTAACGGATTGTGCCATAGTCAGTAGGAGCAGGAAACTAACGCACTCCTAATTGATATGAAACGTATGTTAAATCGGGTTTTTAGTTTGTCATCAAGGTTTTTTACTCGAATGATAGGTTAACTAAGGAAAATGTTCATGTAATAAGTAATTACGTGTTATTGTTACGTCTAATTAGTTTCTCAAGGGTTAATATGGTTAGTAATTGTTAATATTGTTGTAATGTATTTCAGAATGTCGCAAGGTCATATTAATCGGCGACTCTATTTTGAAAAGGCTACCACCGATTGAGGGAGTTCAGTTAAATGCATTTCCAGGAGCCACAGTGGGAAAGTTAGGTTATTTACTGAACAGAGCAGATTCATTTAGGAGAAAACAAGTATATTTTAATTGACGTTGGAACCAACAATATAGCTCAAGGATATCCAGTGGAGCTTTTATTATCATACTTTGCAAATTTTTTGGCAAGCATTTGTCGTATGAATCCACACATATATATTATTGTATCTTCAGTTCTCCCTCGACCGGTGGATCATTGCAAAACAAATGGGTTAATTCGGAAATTGAATTCTAAATTAGAACAACCCAAATTAGAACAAACCTTGATAAGGGATTTGCGTTTTAAATTTATTAGGTCTTACAGACCATTCTATTATAAAGGGGGCATTAAATGATGTTTATTTGCCAAAGCAGACGAGGTTGTTCATTTAAATGGAGAAGGTTCGAATAGGCTTGGCTACTTTTTTCAAAGAGTGTAATTTCTACTCCAATTTTTTAAAAAGTAATTAAGTTTCGTTAATGAATGGTGAGTTTGGTATCGTTACTCTTAGTGCTTGTTCTATGATATTAGACAAGTTTTCCTGTTTTCAATTGGATGAGTAGACTGGTTGGACAGGATAGACATGCCATAGTCAGTACGTGTAGGATATTAACTCACCATTGATAGACAAGTTAATGAAGGATTAGCTCAGGGTGGAATTTAATATTTGTTTTATACAAATTTATATTTGCAGATTTTGAAGAGAATAGATTGGTAAGTTGTAGTTACCTTTCTAAGTTCCAGTGTTTATGTGTGTGACATCAGTGTTGTATATGTTGAGATGCTTGCTTGTACGCTTTTATGTAGTTAACTGCTTTGTGTGTAAATGCTTAAATAATTCTAGATGTATTTTGTTAGCATGCTAGTGACGTATCTAGATTGTTTAGCATGCTTACGCTTTGCTAATGTGTCTTTACTGTTTATTGGGCCGAGGGTTGGCGGTTATGTTGTATTGGCAACAAATATAGTGTGTTGTCCATACGTAATTGGTATTAGTATTCAGTTATTACTGTCTTTCCCATACCTTGATTATTATTAGCTATGTGTACGTGACTAAATTTGAAATTATATTAAAGTTCTCCGGCCATGTTTTGTTTCATGAAAATATTTATGTTTATTTAAATCGAACTCAATACACAAAAATAGATATTTACAGTTCACACATTGCAATATCTGTGAAAAGCGAGAATAAGATTTAATTGATGACGTAGAAAACTTTGAACAGGTAAATTATTCCATATGTAAATGTATTTATCAATTATCTGGCAATAGTTGTGCAGCTATACAGTTCAGATTTACCTCATTTCCCCGTGCAGTCACGCAGTGGTAAAAGTAGTATCTACGTCATGCAAATAATACTTATTTTTACATACAACCTAATAGCGGTTTTCAATATATGTTTCTTTCCGAGACTATCAAGAAATGTTCATATGATGTTTAAGAGTTAAATTTGTTAATTGATAATACTACAAAAAGGGTGGCCATTCATCTTTAAAGGACACATTATGATAGAAGTACAGGTTGTTGGGTTTATTTATGTTATTACCATGAGAGGGATTAATTCGGTTATTTTAATATTATTAAAATATTTAATTAAACTACCGAAATGAGATATGTCATTTGATAGTAGCTTAAAGTAAAGAACTATCCTATGAGGGAATTGATGAATCTTAAATATTGATTGGTTAATAAGTAAGAATCGATTTCATTGGTCAACACTTGTTTTTAATATACAGGTTCGACCGGGTATCAGACACTGTGTTGAAAAAAGTTCGTAATGACAGTCACGTACACTAAAATTCCCCGCCCACCCTCCTCTTTGTTTTATGTTCGGTTTTCAGTGTATGTTGTTAATTGAAAAGTGTGTTGTATTTTCAGTGTATGTTGTTAACTGAAAAGTGAGTTATATTTTGATATGAAAAGTATTTGTTATACTTTGATATTCATGTTCATGTATGGCGGTTATATTGTATTGGCAATAAATTTAGTTTGGTGTCCATACTTAATTGGTATTAGTATTCAGTTATTACAGTCTTTCCCATACAGAGGGCTGGCGTGGCGCAGTCGGTAGCGCGGCGGATTTGTAACCGGAGGCCCCGGGTTCAATCCTCCGTGGTGCCACTGAGTTCCGTCGGTGTGTTCTTGGGCAAGACACTTTTCCTTAGCCTCGTCCGTCGGACGGGGACGTAAACCGGGCGGTCCCGTGTATCGGTCTATCATCCGAGCACGTTAAAGAACCATAGGAATCTATTCGATAATAAGAGTAGGGCAGGTTCCCGGATTCCTATGTATCCTTCCCCTCTCTCTGGGGCGGCTCTAAATAACCTGTACTGTGTTGAGGAGCCGTTAAACAACATTCAATTCACTTTCCCATACATTGATTACTATTAGCAAATGACTAAATTTGAAATTATATTAAAGGAGACATTATGATAGAAGTAAATGTTGTTGGATTTATTTATGTTATTACCATGAGAGGGATTAATTATAATCAAACTTTTATTTAATTATATGTAAGGTGGTGCTTAAAAGTAAAATGGTACTGGAATACTATATCGAGACGCTATTAACTTTTTAGTGAGTGATAAAAACTTCAAGATTGCAGTGTGTCCTTTTCATGTAATACATATAAGATTTGCATTTCATATGTTCTGTACATTGGGTTAAACTGTTTTTGAAATAGAAACTGTTACAGTGTTTGATACAACCTTCTTTAAAGTGATAAGAAGTCATTCAGCTACACGCCATAATACGCATGCAATAATATTTTGGTATTTCCGGTATCTGATGTATATGATGAGGACAGTTACATTGACTTGTAGAACTTTTCTTTACCGTTGCATGCACACATGGCAGTGCACTGGAGTGCAGCTTTAACACATTTGCAGTGAGTTGAACGGCCTTTATGGCAGTCACATCTGATAAGTTCATGGGCACTGAGAGTTTTTTCTGTAATGTTGTCAACTGTGGTAAACATGTCGACAAGTCAAGTTTTTGCAAGCCACAATATACTGGACTGGGCAATGATACTTCAAGATTAAGCGTTTGCGTCCACACATGACCTGCCCGATCGACAGCATGCCATATATGATGTTTAAGCGCTGTATGCCTTTCTTCGTGAATATTTCTCATCTGGTAATGTCAATATTAACCCACGAACTAGTTCTGTCATACAGAAGTATTACAAATCGTTCAGTCACTCTCATACACTATTCAGCACCAACAGCTGGTCACCTGCTCATACCTTGAACGATGGTAAGCGGTGCCAAATGTCCCATGTACTTTTCTTGCCAAGTTCCAAAAATGGTGATATTGTGTCACAGCCGGTAATTGCATTGGAGACTGCTAATGATTCGGATTTGCACGGTGTTGTCAGCTATGGCATGCGCAGCTAATGTTTCCCGGTTCCAAAAGGTAACCAAGCTCATCTAACGTTAACCTTCGAACAACAGAGATTGTCTTGCAAGAACATCTGTATCGACAGTGCAAACCATGATTTTGGGATGACCTTTTGTTGCAGCGTCTACCACATGTACGAACATGATAGTACCGTATGGATAGATGGTATATCACTAAAAAGGGGCAATTTGTTTCGTGATATGAAAAGCATATCTCCTCAGTCAAGTTGTCTCTCACAAATGCACGGTACTGCTCGTGACCGACGTTTTTAATATTTCGGACAATTTGCTACTGAATGATATGCGGTCTCTTGTGATGCAACAGTCTTTACTTTCCTATAGAAACGGGTTGCCCATTCCAGTGTCAAAGCTAGAACGTTGACATGTTTCATAAAATAGATTTGAACACCGGGATGCTGGTCGTGGTGGCAAGCGTCCTCAGTCAAGTCTACTTTTGCTGACTGCTGAATTTCATTTAGAAATCTCAAATTTCCGGCTCGGTTAACATCCACTTTATGAGTGCAGCTGGACTTTCTGTTAACCCAGCGACACATCCCTCTCCCTTTACATATGCATTGTTCTGCTCATGAACATGGTCGATTGCTATTGCAGAGAAATGACAATAGTTGTTCTGAACCCCAGCCGTGAAGTCCAAAGCATTTTCAGGAAGTTTATCTAAGACTACCATATCGAATGTACACCGGAACATTACGTGCATAGTGTGTATGGTCAAAATAATTCAGCCATTGTATTGAGTACGAGAGTCAATATAATATCCTGTTTGAAATCTGAAGTTCGCAGGGATCTGATAAAAGCAAATACGAGCAACTGTACCTATAGGGTTAGACACCAGTATTTAGGGGAAATGGTTTGGTCTACGGTGAACTACTCCTCGAATCCAGTGGGATATCATTTTCATTTACACGTTCAATGTATACATCGTATACACGTTTCTTGAATATATCAGATGCACGTTTCTGTAAAATAAATATTGTATCAGCAACCATCTGATGTGCATTACTTTTATTGTTCGTAATAAATACGCTGCTTTAAGAAATGAATATGCTGTACCATGTTTCGAAACACCTGTTTGAAATAAAGCATCTGTGCATCAAGAGCCATCTATTTGGTGTTCTGAAGCCTTGGAAATTATCATCTGAATATGCAATCTCCTAATCTCCTAATATAACAACAAAATATCTTTCACCGAATAGCCCTTTCTCAAAGTATATGCATGCCAGAGATTCCATTCCCAAAACGAGGCTAAGTGAGCATAACAACAGCTGGTTGTTGCCCCAAGCAATGGCTGCTAACATGGACTCTACTAAGAAAGGGAAGTCTTCCCAGCATTGTTGTGTACCTAACTGTACATCAGATTCAAGATATGATAAAAGTTTACATTTTCATAAAATCCCAAAGGATCAGGTCCTGAGAAAACAGTGGATAATGAAAATAAGAAGAGACGAAGGACCATTATTCACAGTAAGTTTATACATGTACCCTTTGTTTACATGCACATGTGTATATACTTATATATGCAGTTCATGCCTTTCGCTGAATATCCCAAAGAAGGTTAACACACATTGCACAAACAACTTTTATTCCTGCTTACTATTTATTATGCATACTACACCATGTGCTAATTGACTATTTACACTGTTACACAATTATAAATATACAGCAGCATCATATATTGTCTTTACCGTATGCTCTGAAATAACCCTGATAAGAGTCAGTTGACAATGTGGGCTATAAAAGACCGTTCCTATGTTTGATCTATCAGTTACCCACCAAGAATAAATGTTTTCTTTTTCTCCAGATAAACCAAGACACTGTAGTGTGCTCAAAACACTTTAAAATGGAAGACTACAAGACGTGGACCCCCGTCCGAAAACTTTTGAAAACAGATACGGTGCCTTCGGTCTTTGACTGGAGCAGCCAGAAAACCCAAAGGAGAATTTTGAAGAGAAAAATACTTGCCAGTCGTGATGAATTCACAGAAAGGTATCATATATATATATTTTTCAATATATAATTTAATGCAAATAAAAAACAAAAACGTTTCTATAATTTTCTGAGAGACAAACTAAACATCACTCGAACATCACCAAATTCTGGAAGACTGCATGTTCTTAAAAATGATGAGAGAAAAAAAACGCTATTGCAAAGAAACAGTCTTGAACAGCTTGTTTAAAATAAAATAGAAAAATGAAACTTGCAGATAATTTAAAAGTTTGTTTTTTTGCAGTATCAGTGAAACTGACCATGAAGATGAGATTGTACCGGATCTAGTACCTGAGAGACAGGCACCAGAAAACAACATCCCTGATGAACTGGTCATAAAACAAAAAAGAACAGAACTGTTAGAAGACCAAGTGAGGCAGACAACTGAAGAGTGCGAACGTTTGCAGAAACAATTACAAGTAGAGAGATTTGGATTAAACAGATTTGCTAATGACAACAACCTTATTTCATTCTACACTGGATTTTCTTCATATTTAACTTTTGTTGCATTTTTTACATGCATTCAGCCAACGGCACAAAACATGCAGAGTGCCTACTACCAAGGTAGTGAAACAATTACTTTGGCTGGAAGGAAAAGGGGTATGCTCTTAATTGATGAGTTCTTTATGTTTTTGTGCCGTTTAAGAGCAGGACATCTTGAACAAGATTTAGGTGTACGTTTTAATTGTTCTGTGGCAACTGTCAGTCGGAAAATAGTGGCATGGGCAAACTTTTTATACTTTGTCCTAGGATCTATTCCTACTTGGCTGCCAAAGCAATCTATTCAACGATTAATGCCAGAATGTTTCAAGAATATATATCCAAATACGAGAGTGATCATTGATTGTACTGAAATAAGAACACAACATCCATCTTCTCTGGTATTGAATTCTCAGTCGTACTCAAGCTACACAGGAGCAAATACATTCAAATGCCTGCTTGGGATCGTCCCTCATGGAGCAGTAACTTTTGTGTCTTCTCTTTATACAGGGTGTATGTCAGATATTGAAATAACAAGATTATCTGGCCTGTTGGATCTAATTGAACAAGGGGATGATATAATGGCAGACAAAGGTTTTCTATTGAAAAAGGTTTTCGCTAAAAAGGGGGCAACATTAAACATCTCAGATTTTCTTAGTAAAAAGCAACAGTTTAATGTGAGTGAAATAGAAAACACTGAACAAATTGCAAAATTAAGAATTCACATTGAAAGAATGAATCGACGCATAAAAGAGAACCATCTGTTTGACTCTGAGATTCCCCTTTCACTCTCTGGTTCAATAAACCAGTTATGGACAGTTGCATGTCTGCTTGCTAATTTCAACGGACCACTAGTCCAAGCCTGGTCCGTTAGAGAATTTGATTAAACATGTTCAGTTGTTGTTGTTTTCTTCACAGAAAGTGACTAAAGTAAAACTGATCAACTTTGTCTTTTACTTCGTTCCATATGTCTTGGTTGAAGTAAATTGTTTCTAAGTGGCAGTCATTGGGGCACCAAACATACAAATCGCACCATGTCAGACCTGTGACAGCTAGCTGAGTTAGAATTTGATAGTAATAGTTGTGATTCCTCTTAAGTTTCAGCTGGCCCTCTATATCTTTAGACAGATACTTGGTCTCAAGCACACTGCCTACCTGGGGGCATTTTATTTCAAGTTACCCAAACGGAGGCACCATGTTTGGCTTTTATACTTTTCTGTCTGGACTTGCAGCCAGCCAGCCTTGGAGACCATACACTTACAACTACTCCTGATGGATATAAGTTTACTTTATTCTGTTCGATTTTGGCATATGATGTTGCGGCTGTAGGTTCAGAAGCCAATCCATGTCGCATGGCCTGTGTTGTTACATGTCTTGTGGACTTAAGCCTTTCAGCAAGAGTATCGTGATCTTTTCTGCGCCTGTATATGTCCCAAATGGTTGACGCTGTGATTCGATATTTTCGTATCTTGTACCACAAGGGCGTCTGACTTTGCAGCCTTGTCTGCTTTTCAAACTTATTTACTTCAGACATTGAAAGTTTCAGGCTTTCCTTTGTTGTAGTTTGTTTGACTGTCAATACAATACAGTCGGTTTTCCATAACATTTGAAAAAGGCAAATCTGGAAAAGGAGCCCCATCATATAAGTTTATGACAGTCACTCTCAAGTTTTTGTTGGTAGCTCAGAACAGAGCCATTTGGTACTAAACCAAATTTACTGCCAACCTGAGGTACATTTTGCAGTTCCAGTGCTGGAAGGATCAACATTTGGCTGTCTACTGCTTTCAGTTCATTGAAACCCCTTTTCCAGTCTACACCTTTTCCACGAATAGGATAATATAGCGTACTTTTCACTGCCCTTGGCATAGAGTCAATGGATGTGCTGGTTTGGAATAACCACTCACTTCCAATTCTTGAACTGGTTTTCCTTGTATTTTTTGCCCCCTCGGTAAATGGTGTGTTTGTGGCTGAGAGGTTTTTGCAATGTCTTCTGGTAAAGCCTTTAGTTCTATTTTTTTTAACTTTGCCAGTTGGTAGAGTACTCCTAAAATATGACCGCACAAACCAGAGAGTCCAATTGGGCAAGTGCAATATGCAAAAGAAATAACTGCGTCTGGTGCAGTTCTTGACAGGAAATTTATCTGAAATAAACCAGAAAAAAAGAGTTAGTTATGATACAATGTAATCTAACAATATTGAGAATGATTTTGATTTACTTCATATCTAGGTATTTCTATATGATTTGTTTAAATATTGAAAAAGTATGCTTTATTGTTTTGCATGTAGTTACATATAACACTTTTTTTTTAATTTGCATGCACCATGCTTAAAAATAAATACTCATTACTGTCAGTGGGTCTTCATTTTTCCTTTGTGACCTGTGACATTTTCCAGTCACCTGGCAGCCCTCATTTAATAGTTTAACTGGAAAATATGTATGATGATGGTGTTTAAATAATTATAATAATAATAATAACACATTATAATAATAAATGGTTGGCAACAGGCGGTTTATTTATTTTTTACTTTATGTTCTTTTCTCGTGTCTATATATTCTTTTATAGTCTTATCAAGTTCTGATCTGATATGATATGATATGGATTTGTTTCGATGGCACTATAATAGCATATTTTCACCTACTCATATATTTCAAAATCATCAACTGGGAATTATTACAGAGAATACGGTACTCCAGTTTGTTGGAGAACTGATTAGCTGGCATATTATAAATCACATGCAGCTGAAATTAATTGGATAAGGTCCCCTGTATAAAGTGTTTGTTTATCATACGTTTACTGACACTTGGGGCTATCTAATAGTACAGTTGAACAAACGTCTGGAAATTGTAACCAACAGATAGTTAATAAGTATGGCCTGAAACTGTGCTTGAGCTGTTAACAAGTTCAATTAACAGGGGTTTGGAAGGGATTCTATTTATGTGTAAATGTATATGAGTGAGAATATAGACTATAAAAACGTTTACTCACCTTTCAAGTCTTGGATATAACCTTCACTGAAATATTTAAATCCCTTGTTGATGGATTTATCACCAGAAGACTTTTTATTGGATTTAATGTGATTTTTAACAAATGAAAAGGTAAGTGGGGGAACCAGATCAAGGTCCCTTTCACTGTAGGAGGCAGCCATGTTATCACCATGGACTCAGTAGTTGCTGAGTAATGTGTGCTCACTTAGCCTCGTTCTGGAAAATCTATGAATATTCATGAGCCAATATTAAAGACCCAACTGGGGTATATAAGGGAGGTAATGGCTGGGGGTGGTTTCCCTTGTATATTTGAACATGTTTCATGTCAGGGACACTTTTTCTTCAAAAAATCATAAAACACAGTTATAGTCTTTCAAAAAATATATGCTTGAAGTTTAATTGATTTTCTTTCATTATTATGAAAATAGTGTTATATGGTTCTTTCTGATTTCCATAATTAAATAAAATCATCAAACCAAAATTTCAAATTTCAAATTCATGGGAGGAGCTAAGTATTCATGAGATCATGTGACTCCATTGTTTGTAAACAAATGAGCAAGAAACACATGGTAGTATGCTATTGCTGTATAGGTTAGTAAAATGTGTATAATAAACATGCTTAGCACTTACTTTGGATGTTTTTAATTTGTGAAATTCTCCAAATACATGTACATTTTTGTTGCAGCATTTTATATCCATTTTTTAAACACTTAATAATGTTTTCAACAATCGAAGTTTGCATCATTTTTAAAATGTTAGTAATATACTGTTTGTGTTTTATTGCTCAAATACTGATGTATACACATATTCTTTTTTTGAATGATCTGTGCAACAGTATATATATTAAAATTATATCACAATTGTGTTGTATTACAAACAAAGACCGGTATACGGCTCTCCTGGTAGGTTAGGATAGCGAGACCTTACTAAGTTGAATACACATTCTGTCATTATCTCTCTTAGAATTCTAACAACACTAGCATCTACATGGTCCCTTTTCATTAATCTAGCCTAACAAGATACTCAGTTTTGCGCCAAGCATTTCTTCTGTCACCCTTCTTTAAATTCTATTTTTGGCATTAGGTCTTGACCCACTTCCAAGCCATGATTGTTCATGTGTAATCACAAATGATTACATGGAAACAAAAGCAATGGTACAAAAGAAACATCTACATTTGTCATCAAATCTGTATCTGTAACATCGTTAATTGATAAAACTTTAGCATCATGTTCCTGCTTTCTTCAATTGAATTAATTGGTAGCTCATGTTGCACATTGTCATTATTTTGTTGTTCTTCTGGTGATTTTTTTATTTCAATAAAATTCCAATTGTAATGGTTGAAATTAAAGAGCTTCAGCTGTAAGTTTTGCTCTTCGATTACTAATAATGTTTTGGATGTATCCATCACACACAAAATAAAAAATATAACACGTTTTCATCAACTTCTAAAACATATCACTTTACCGCATTTTATTAAAATGCCGCCAAGATCAGTATGGTGGAGTTCAATTTATATAGGTTGATCAACTATTTCTTTTATCATTTTGAGCATTTAAATAACATAAAATAAACATATTTAGAGATGACTTGCGAGTAATTAGATTACGCATATGTGTCTTTAGAATGTTTGATGAGAAATGAATAAAACAAATGGGAAAATACAAATGCAGAAATGGATCCTCTACCTTACTTGTAATGGAATTGTCCAATTATGATACAGGCTAATTGGGCCAGTAGAACATGATCCATACAATGCAACCTTATCAAAGATGTTGACATATATATATACTCATTATGTCTGGTATTTGTGGATCAGTGTTGATGTATACAGATTACACATTCATTAAACATATACTAATGGATGACAATTTGTCAAGGAAAAAAATAAAATAAAAGTGCTCAAAAGCAAAACAGATCAATTTGGCTGAATTATGTGTTTTAGAATAATAAAACTAATGAATATCATAAATACAGTTATTGTGTACATATTTAGTGTATGAGACATACAAGTCTACATGTATTTAATTACTTGGAAGAGAAAATTATGTCGTATCTGTTTAAAACTCATGGGAATTACTAACAATCAACAGGTCAACAATGTGTTTTCTGTCGGCTGCTGCAGTCCCAATCTATTTTTAGCTAACACTGTATCGCCACTCACTGATAATACACACACACAGCAGAGTTAATTTACATCCGAAGGTCTGATCGGATGTTGGGTCTTTAAGAAAGGCCTATTATTCTGGCCAATTCAAATGAATCTGTTTTGCAATGGCATCTAGAGGCGGATCTAGCTCGTTAACTGTTCATAAAGTAATGTGAATTGTATCGGCTTATAATTAACTTGTTTTCGATTATTTCGAGCTGTGCACAGCTGGTCCTTCAGCTAGGGGCGCCGACTGCGTCGGGACGGTGGTCGCCTCATGGTGCAGCAAAATGACAAAGTCTGAGAAGAGTTGTAATGGCCGGTGCGTATAGCTCGCGGCGTTGCTGCCTCTGCATGCATCACCGTGCAGTAAAATGACTAGGGCGCACAAAAAATACTCCCCTGCTGCCGGTTTCGGCAGAGAAGAGCAGTGGTGCCGCACCAGAAAGAGGGAAATGATACATAGAACTTCTTCAACCATGTCCTACTCTTACTGTTAAATAGATTCCTATGGTTCTGTAACGTGCTCGGAAGATAAACTCCGATACACGGAGATCCGTCTGGTTTTACGCCAGCACCCGACGGATGAGACTAGGGAAAATGTCTTGTCTAAGTACTCGCTTACACCCGTGATGTCAGATTCAGAATCATAAAGAAGGATGAGGCATGAGACGTTTGAATATAAGAGGTTACTACCATTGGGTGAACAAATAAATTCTTCCAAAATTCTCCCATGCTTTGTGATGTTGGAACAAAAGACGTCTAACATAACCGGAAGTTGTAAGTCTACTGGGTATGCGCAATAAAGAGTAATGCTTTACATTTTTATTATAAATGTGTACGAAATACCTAACCTTTTCAACGATTTAATGCATTAGAAATAGTCTTTGGAGTAATTAAACATTCCATAGCATTTTAGCATACCGGAAGTAAACGCAAGCCCACGCATGCGCAATAGAATGAATTTGGGGTAGGTCCATATCTAAAATTGATCACTATGATCAAGTGTACGAATATGCAAAATTTGGTGCTTGTATCACAAATAGCACAATTTTAGTGAAATTTTGACCGCCGCACTACGGTATTAAAGTGTATAAACAATATCTCTGGTGTTCCGTTAACCATCCCTTATGGGTCCCCGAATATTACACTTGGTTGGATCGGATATTTCTCAACTACTGAGTGTAGCTTCCTAAAGTGTTAGCTCGAGTCTTGAACGCAACAATATCGAACATATAAATAAAGAAGAAAATACGTCAGTGTTGCGTTGAACACTCGAACTGTACTGAAACTGTTTATTTTACTATTTATTGCTCCTTCTACCTAGATTTTGGTATGGACAGATTTGATATTTAAAAATACTTAGAAATGCGTTAGTTCTGTAACTTTGCAAATTTCCTATATAATGCAATGTGATTATTTACATGAACCTTAATGGTGGCAAAGTGTGTTTAGTGACTTTGCGTTAGCGAAATAAAACTAAACGACGTCATATATGTTAACGGTTTAACATCACATAGCTTGCGACGGTTTATTTTGTTTGTTTGTTTGTTTGTTTATTTGTTTGTTTGTATGTTGGTATGGTGTTTTACGTCATTTTCAACACATGCAAGGTTATATATGACGGTCGATTTTTTTGTGTTAGAGGCAGACCACCCACTTTTCCTGGGTAGAACCAGTACTGTACACCATTCGTAAAAATCGACACTACCTCACTTTGAAATGTCAATCAATTACACTATTTTTTTCTAATTGCGTTAGAATAGAATTTTGTAATCAGCATTTTTACAGCTTTTGAAATGGTTTGACGTTGTTGTGAATATATAGACACAGGCGGATAAAACGATTTCAAGTAGGCGTGCGTCTTTGATATTGTATCCACTCTTTTCTCCCCAGGTAGTCATCTAAACACACACTTGATATCTTTTCCACGTCTTTTCCTTCTTCTCTGAGTGTTAATTAAGTTAGTGCAGATGTGTATTGAGGAAACAAAGAATATTGAAGAATCCGATAAACACGAACATTTACTAAGAGACGCTATTTACGGTTCCTTTTAAGGGGATTGGATGCGATCTGGATGTAGCTCTATGACCAATCTGCTAAGCTGACTAATACTGGGCAATGGTCAATATAGGTGCAGACATCATGAGTATTATTGCTAATTAGTAAATCATGTATTTTTTTCATAAGCTCAAACATTTAGAAATTATTTCCCTTGATTATCTAAAATGTTAATAGTTATTTAATTCTTGTTTTTTTCTGTACAGGGACCCAGTTTAATATGTTCAGTGACTTGCTAAAAAAGTGAGTAGGTTTTCTACTTGCTATTTTAATCAAGGTACTTACATTAATAATTTAAAACCTCGATGCATTTTAGAAGGATTGCTATACATGTAAATAATGACATTTCACACTCAACTAAATGCGGGAATGTAATAATGTATAATTATACTTACTTATATCCACATATTTAACTAAGTTAGATAAATATGTTCAGTGAATAAATGTAGACTGAGACCTAGTGGGTTTATTTTATTACTTGAAACATTTAGCAAGTGCTCAATTTCTTTTGCAATCTGATCCGCAAAAATCTGCTTGCATTTAGCAAGTAAATAAGTGTAAACATTTGAACCCTGGTGTACTTATAATTCAATAAATATGTACTTATATCACAAAACAACAATTCTTATAGTCTGTCAGACTCATTTGCATTAATATTTATGAAATGGAAAAACTCATCGGCGCGTCTATTTCATAAAACAATATATACTGACGAGATAAAGAAACGCCTCATCGAGAATTTCCGCTATATATTGTATGTACACTATGCTGCTGTTAATCGAATGGTACATGGCTACGTAAGACCTTTCTTTTCGGAAAAAAATACTAAAACAACACAAAACACAGCAAATAGTATTTCTTCAAAGTTTGATTATTGGCAGAGTATCTGTTTGGCTCAAGCATGTGAGCAAACTTAAGATGCACATTTCTGCAAACTCTTTACGTTAAATACAGCACTAAAATAGTCAATTTTTCAAAGAGGAACTTCAATATTTATGAATTTCTTGTTATAAAGTGTACTGTGATTTAAACGTCTACAACATCACAGTTGTGTCCTTTCTCTAACCAACTGCAACTTTGTTTTACAAAACATCTTGGGATTTCTTTGGAATATTATGTGGCATTAAGTGTGCGGTATATACAATATATAGCGGAAATTCCCGATGAGGCGTTTCTTTATCTCGTCAGTATATGTAAACATGATGGGATATTCAGGCATACATTAGAAAGCGTATTTGCTCGTTTAATATTAAACCGAAGCACATGCTGATGATAATTTTTGAATTTAGATTTGTACCAAGATTGCCTCTAGCCCCTTTAATGGAATATTGACGCCACTGTCTGAATAAGAGATCTACCTGGCGATCACAAGGATGTATTTCAATACGTTTGGTCAAATGTGAGTTATATAGTATTATATAAAATACCAGAAAGATACATGCTGTCTAATTATTGCATTGTACATTAATTTTACGTCATTTTCAACACATGCAAGGTTATATATGACGTTCGATTTTTGTGTGTTGGAGGCAGACCACCCATTTTTCCTGGGTAGAACCGGTACTGTACACCTCCCACCATTCGTAAAAATCGACACTACCTCACTTTGAAATGTCAACCAATTACATGCTTTTTTTCTAAGTGCGTTAGAATAGAATTTTGTAACAGCATTTTTACAGCCTTTGAAATGGTTTGACGTTGTTGTGAATGTTTAATTAATAGTTTCTAATTATTCATATGTTATTCATATATGCACATAGTTTTGTTATTAATCTACAATGTATGCTTCACTTTACTCTTGCACACATATTATTTAACTAAGAGAACAAAGAGAATACAATAAAGAAACTTAGCAGCTATTCGTGGAAATACTGAGGTTCAAAATATATGTTAAATAGTGGTAAATATGATTGACTTGTGTATTATGTAAATATGTGGACTTGTTCACTATATATGTTTGCTGTATGATTATTATTTATATGTAAGTGTGTGTGTATCATTGTTTATATTTATGCTCTCCTATAAATGGAGGAAAGAAAGAATACTACTACTACTTTGGAGTAATCATAAGAAACGAATTCATTTATTTCCTCGATACAAGTGTAAAAATTATATATAGTACAGTATCTAACTAATAATTCCTACATAACAGAAGATGTACCATTCCTACTAACACAAATTCCTACATAACACAAGATATACCATTCCTGCATAACAAAAGATGTACCATTCCTACATAACACAAGATGTACCGTTCCTGTATAACAAAATATGTACCATTCCTGCATAACACAAGATGTACCATTCCTGCATAACATAAGATGTACCATTCCTGCATAACAAAATATGTACAAACCCTGCATAACACAAGATGTACCATTCCTGCATAACAAAATATGTACCATTCCTGCATAACACTATATGTACCATTCCTGCATAACACAAGATGTACCATTCCTGCGTAACACAAGATGTACCATTCCTGCTTAACACAAGATGTACCATTCCTGCATAACAAAACATGTACCATTCCTGCATAACACAAGATGTACCTTTACTGCATAACAAAAGATGTACCATTCCCGCATAACACAAGATGTACCATTCCTGCATAACATGTACCATTCCTGCATAACAAAAGATGTACCATTCCTGCATAACACAAGATGTACCATTCATGCATAACACAAGATGTACCATTCCTGCATAACAAAAGATGTACCATTCCTGCATAACACAAGATGTACCATTCCAGCATAACAAAAGATGTACCATTTCTGCATAACACAAGATGTACCATTCCTACATAACAAAAGATGTACCATTCCTGCATAACAAAAGATGTACCATTCCTCCATAACACAAGATGTACCATTCCTACATAATACTGACTATAATATCTGTTATAGTCAATGGTTATGGGATGACACATCAGCTGTTTTAAACTTATTGAGATTGAGTAATTTTCACGGCGAAGTTATTCTTACATGTACACCGGCATCTCCCTTTCTTGTCTCCTACTATTTTAACAAAGGTGAGATATGCTTTGAGCTTACAGTTAAAAACTTATATTTATTAATTCAGACTCGCAGGATCTATGAATTTGTAATAATCCTATTGCTCCTGATTCATTGAGACAAACATTCTGACAAAGTTTCATGATGATTGCATCAGAAATGTGGCCTCTAGAGTGTACACAAGCAAACATTAATTTTATTAACATAAGCTTCATTTCGTCTCTTCTTTTGTTTATATCCTGTGAGATTCCTTTTCTAATTGATATTAACGATAAATAAACGTTCTCGTAAATTATTTAATTAGTATTGCCGAAATGTGGAATGTGGCGTGACGTCATAGGTTCCCACGCTGTTAGTTCCCACGATGTTAAGTTCTGCACTAAATAACCTGATCGGTGAATTCTCATCTTGTGCAGTTTATGAGTTTATGAGTGACGTCATCAATATCGGGGTCGTTCTGCAATGGTAAACATGGGCAACTTCCTATTCTTTGAATTTATTGAACAATGACTTCCATTGAGTGGGTTGTTTTTACTTAAATTGTACGAGTAATGCTTTCGGATACATTTCAATGGAATATTTGTACAGTAATGATGTATAAATAAAATGTATAAAAAAAAATAAAAAAAATAATAATAATATTCGATAAATTAGAAAATAATAATAATAATATATCGATCAATAAATAATAATAAAATAAAAAATAAAATGGTATATATATTCGATATAAGTTGCAAAAAAAAAAAAAAAAAATAATAATAATAATAAAAAATAATAATAAATAAATAAATAAATAATAATAATCTTTAAGCACATCATATACATAAAGAGATGAAGACTGCAAATAGTTATGTAAAACATTTGTAGTAATGTTAGAAGATATATTTCCCTGTTTGCTAGGGTTTATTCGTTGTTTGTTTGTTTTGTTTTCATAATCACACTGCAAAAATGCATCGAGGAAAGCGAGCCAGTTCTACTACTCTGCCGGTTCCCGTGGTTGATGCCCCCATCCGGAAAAGTCGGCGCTTGCAGACCCAGCCGCCTAGGTCCGCGGGTACCAGTGGCCCTCCCCTGTTGGACGTACATGTGTCTCCCAAGATTCAGCCGCCAAAGTCCTCAAAAACCAGTGGGCCTCCCCAGTTGGATGTACATGTGTCTCCCTTGCCGGTGAACGCAGTTGATGTCGGTGTTGGCGCTCTACCAGTAGTGCCAGGGACTCGGGCTTGCCAGGTACAT